>JASANC010001020.1:0-21173 GCA_030248135.1 Theristus sp. LFF4_11 | reverse complement strand
CACAGAAAATTTTGAAAAAATGCACCCCCCCCCCCCCCATGGGACCCCCCTGGGGGGGGGGTCCCACGTTACCATAAGTTGGACCCCAGCCTTGTAATTTCAAAGATTTTGCAGCTAAATTTAGCGTTTTTCCTTTAAAATTTAAGCGAAAAAATTTCATGGGGGGGGGGGGGTGGACCCCCCCCACAGAAAATTTTTGAAAAATGCACCCCCCCCCCATGGGACCCCTCTCGGGGGGGGGTCCCACGTTACCATAGGTTGACCCCCCCCTCACTTTTTGGTCGGCACCCCCCCACAACGGCACCATACCCCCCCCCCCCTTGGAAAATTGTTTTGGGCCCACGGTGCGGTTTATCAGTCGTGTTTGGGCGGTTTTAGCGAGTGATTTTAGGCTACGACAACATCTGCGATGAAGTTTTTGAGCGTCCCAAAGCTTGGCCTACCATTTCCGATGCAGATAAGGTGACGATTCGCCTCGCAGAGCGTCCGATTGTGCTCGCTGCTCCGTTTGCAAGCGCTACGTTGTCTGGTTGCTTGCTGCTTCGTGTCGTGTCGTCGCGACACCATCAGAAGAATTGATCGAATTTCAAGGCGGTATGTTTGTCTTCACTTTAGCATTAGTTTAGCTGGGGACAATTAGTGACGTTTTGGAGGTCAAAACACAAGAAGAGGCATGGTGACGGTTTGGAGGGCATTGATAAAACTACAGACCCGCACCCGACCCGACCCGATAAAAATTGTGTGATAAAACTACAGACCCGATGTCGGGTCGGGTCTAGGCCAGAAAAGCGTTGATAAAACTACAGACCCGATGTTTTTGAAAAAGTGCTCCAAAATTTGAAAAAATCAAAAAAAAATTGGCCCAAAATCGGCCAAAATAAACGTAGTTGGCTGGGAACAGGTTGCAAATATAAAAAATGTTTTTGTTTGGCGGGAAATTCAAATATTGAATCAAAACGTGTCTGGTCTGGTCACATCATATTGAGTCGACGCTCATGCACGTTGGGAAATCGATAACATGAGCAGCCAATAAGAGCCCAGAACTGCCGTGTATTTTTTGTTACTCGCAGAGCCACACCCTCATATATGAAACTTGTAACATCAGCCGCGTGAAGCAAACAAAACTGACCGTCCGTGACCAGTTCCAGACAAGTTTTGATTCAATCTTTGAATTTCCCGCCAAGCAAAAACATTTTTTATATTTGCAACCTGTTTCCAGCCAATAAGGTTTATTAAGACCGATTTTAGGCCAATTTTATTTTTTTGATTTTTTTCAAATTTTGAGCATTTTTTTAAAAACATCGGGTTTGTAGTTTTATCAACGCTTTTCTGGTCCAGACCAGACCCGACATCGGGTCTGTAGTTTTATTACACAATTTTTATCGGGTCGGGTCGGGTGCGGGTCTGTAGTTTTATCAATGCCCCGGTTTGGAAAAGGGGTAATTGAGGTCACCAAAACAAAATCTGCAAAGTTCCGCCATACGGGAGTCATTCGGGAGGCGCTTGCATATCATATGTGGTTCTTCGGACTCCCTGATTGATTTAGCACAACTTTGATTTTTGAAATTTTTTTTAAATTTGAAAAAAATGACGATTTTTGTTTTTTTTTTAACAACCCTAGTACCAAACTTTGTTTTACCTCGTAAAACCTTTAGCAGTCGATTTTGAACCGTTTTACCGACTGATTTCAAGCTTCAACAACATCTGCGATGAAGTTTTTGAGCGCCCCAAAGGTTGGCTTGCCATTTCCGATGCAGATAAGGTGACGATTCGCCTCGCAATCTAAATTTGAGCGTCCGAGCTGCTCCGTTTGCAAGCGTTACGTTGTCTGGTTGCCGTTTCGTGTCCTGCCGTCGCGACACATCATCAGAATTGATCGAATTTCAAGCCGGTATGTGTATTTTCACTTGGGCTGGGGACAATTAGTGACGTTTTGGGGGTCAAAACACTAGAAGAGGTGTGGTAACGGTTTGGAAAAGTGGTAATTGAGGTCACCAAAACAAAATCTCCAAAGTTCCGCCATACGGGAGTCATTCCGGATAGGGTTAGGGGAAAAAAAAATCCGGATTTTTTTTTTAAATTAAAAAAAAATTTTTTTTTTTAAAAAAATTTTTTTTTACAAGTTAGGTTTGTTCGAAGCGTCTCGTCGAGCTGAGTTCATCTAGACTATTTTCAGAACGATCCGGAAAACTATAAGAGCGAAAATCGTGTTTTATTGAAATTATGTCCATTTCAGAGAGGGAAAGTTGCATTTTCAACAGTAAAACAGGACAATTTTCGACGTGTACTTGAATATTGAACCGTTCTTAGTTGTTCCTCTTTAGAAAATTACCAAAATTTGACTGTGTTCAAAAATTCCTGTTTGCTGTAGCTAAGTCGGCAACCCCTGTCGACCCGGTCGCCCCCCCCCCCCCAAGACACTTACTTTCAGGTTCAACCAGCTATGCTATCTGCCACATGGCGAGAGCCCACTCTTCAAATCATCGTATCGAAAACACGTACCATGATTTCGCGATCACGTTGCGGGCAACTGACAGACGCAAGTTTAACACGTTAGTTTAGCTCAGCACGCAAGTTTTAACATGTGGCCATGTTATCGGGTATCTGAAAAACGGTCGTGTGATGTGGTATTAACCAACATCTCCGCTCCAATTGTTTAACAATGTATCGCACAACTCCATTGTAGACCTATAACATACGCCAATCAACAAAATATCATGTTCATCTCATGGCCTACCACCGACTGAAAAAACATGTTCTAAGTTGCAAGAAAACGATTTCTGAAACGATATTTCAATTCAGTTAAGTCATTTCAACGCTAAAAATTGACTCTAGAAGTCATCCAAATCGAAAAACATGGAGTACGTCGGTCAAAATGACCAAATAATGACATGTACCTAAGCACACAAAGAAGTTGGGAAGAAAATTTGGTTTGAACTTTCAAAAAATTATGCCATAAATCGAATTTTCAGAGCAAAGTAGAAGAAAAATTTTTCAAATTTTTTTTTAAGTTTGAAAAAAAAAATCCAATTTTTTTTTTTTAAAAAACGAAAAAAAAAATAAAAAAAATTTTTTTTTTCAAAGCCCCTAACCCTAATTCCGGAGGCGCTTGCATATCATATGTGGTTCTTCGAACTCCCTGATTGATTTAGCACAACTTTGATTTTCGAAAAAAATTTTTTAATTAAAAACAAAACAAAAATGACGATTTTTGTTTTTTTAACAACCCTAGTGGGTACTGGGTGGGTGCCGTGGGTTGATCAAAGTTAAAAACAACAATTTTTTTGCAGAGCAACAACGTCAACAAAAATGTCAAACGACGCAAGTGGTGCCTCAAAATACCGCTGGTCGTGGCGTCAGCGCGAGTATTCGCGTGCGCTTGCGAGTCCATCATTGTCGTCGTGCATTGCTGTTGCCGTGCACAAACATCCGTTGCTGCATTCGAGACTGATTGCGGCCGAATTGACATCCACCGGTGTTGTTGACTCAAACAAATTTACTGGAAAAGCGGCTGAAGGTGAAGAGTCGCCGAACGATGCGGCAAATGGCAAGTTGACAAAGGACAACGTGGAAAACGAAAAGGAGCCGGACTTTATCGATCCACTTGGTCCGTTGATTTTTTTTTTCGCTCTGTTCGAATCACTGCTTAATTACTTGATTGACTCAAATGCACTGTGGACAGCTCCTTCAGTGTTGGGTGACAAAGTGACGGTGCTCGTCCTTTCGTGTGGTCAACAAAAGCAAAAATCGCGTTTACAGGTGCCACTTGCGACAGCAGTGCACTTGGCAGCAACGATTTCACGCTGTCACTTGGTGATGCGACGATACCAAACGGCACCGTTCCGCACGATGAATTGGTGTTGCCAAACACGCTGCGCACGCCAGAGCACGAAAAACAAGCGCGTCTCTCGCATCTGACGGCGCCGCCCGAAGTTGTCTGGCCGAATTTCACGCCGTGGCAAGAACACCGGCAACAGATGTTGGATCGGTTCACGACAACGGAGCGCATGAGCATCGTGCGTGCCGGCGGAGACGACCGGCGCGAGCAGTTTGCGGCCGCCGCACATCGGTTGTGCCCTGTGTTATTGAGTTGTTGTTGTTGGTGTTGTTCGTGATGTTGTGGTTCTTCCATAGCAATGGATCCGGTCTGTAATACTCTGCATAAGCATTGCGGTCACACGCTGCATCACCAGCTCACGAAATTCAATTTTTTGGTCACATTGAAATATGTCGGGGTTTTTTTCCAGACCGGAGCAGTTTGACGAGCGACAGCCATTGCAGCGCGTGCACGATCTCTCACAGCAGGATTACGAACGTAATATCCGTGATTTGAGTGAATCACTGCAAAAGGCGTGGGCCGCTGATCAACGCGTCCAGTCCATCAAGGTAAAATTAGCCAATTTTTCCTGACTGCAAATTACAGCAATCAGGTGATCAACTGCTTTTTGAATGGTACTCACTTCAGTGATTGATTCAGTCGGCATGCCAGATTGAAATGCACAAAATGCGTGCATGTTTTGCCGTTCAGTTGTGCTGTAGTTCCAATGCAATGCGCACTTGGGTATGACCTATTTTTTTTAAACGTGTCCCACTGAAATGACGTCATGTGCCGCCAAACATGCGCTTGCCGTTCACAGCAGACCAGACTTTCCGTTTAGCCGATTTCTTTCCGTAAACAAATGGTGAATGTCAAATCAGTCACACCAAACTGACATTTTAGTGCCTGTACATTGACAAACGGGCTTTTTTAACACAAATGACGTCATTTAAGTCTGGACACGTTTGAATAAATGCACGATATTGAGCTGCGCGAACTGTGCTTGTCGTTTCAGCTAGCAATCGAGTGTGCCCGCTTGCTGACGGACTCGTCCGTGCCGCAATACTACCCTGCCAAGTTCGTGCTCGTCACGGACATCCTCGATCTGTTCGGTCAGCTCGTCTACGATCGGCTGTGGTCGAAAGCGAATGCTGAACTGCGAGCGAACGGCGGCGACTGTCTCACAGACAACCACTTCACGACGCAACGAGTGCCCGAGTGGACACGCGAGACGGCGTCCAATTGGCTGCACAAGGTGGCCGCGATCAGGGAGCTGTTGCCGAGGTGCTATGGTGCGTCCTACAGTGTTGCTTGCGTATCAACTGGAACTGAAATTCTCAGTTTGTGCGTGGCAGATACTCATCAGTTACAAGAAGGCGCATTTCAGTAATTTAGCGCAGTGCATTTCGATGATTGCGACATGCGAACATACATCCCCTGCAATAATGACGCTGTGCCGTCCTCTTGTTTTTGCGTTTTCCAGTAGAAATGGCGCTGCTTCGGTGCCGTCGATTCACGGACGGTCCAGCGGAGCGTCAACACGCGGACACCGTGTACCGGCTGGCGTCCAGCATCCGTGGCTTGGCCGGCGATCCGCTGGCGGCCGTGTACGCACGTTGCTACCTGTGTCGGTGTGCGCTCGCCGTGTGCGCCGCACAGAATCGCCAGCACGTCTGGAGATGTCTGCACGACACGGTGCAAGCGTGCCGACTGAATCACGCTCAACAGGTTGGTACTTGCAGTTGCGTGTTGGTGTTGGTGTTCAGTTGCGAAGCGCTGGGTCGCTATTTTTAATGGAACAAAAAACATGTTCTTGTTCATGCTCAATTTAGGTGGTTACTGTTTTTCGATGGAATTTCTGATTTTCTTTATTTGACACTGAAAATCACAAAACTCGGTACCGTTCGTATTGAATATATCGAGTTTTCTAGTCGCGGTACATTCGACCGGCGCTGAACTGGCTGTGTCAGTGCGTGTCCTACGGTGCGTCGCCCAGTGCCATGCTGCCTCTCTGGGAATACTGCAAACAGCAGACAGTCGCTCGCAAACTGCTGCTCGCTCCGTTGTTGACGTCGTTGCCTGCTACTCAAATCGCTGGTTCGTTACTTTGAAAGTTGATTGAAAAAACAATGAACTCGTAGTTGAGATGACAAACGATTTCATAACGACTGTGATGTTTGAGTGTCGTCGCATTCCCGCTATCACTGCAAACGGCTGCAGTGATATGATAGCCTGATCATTTCGCTCCAGCAAAATATTATAAGGAAAGGATGCATTTGAAAAATCACGACTCTTGTTTCAGCAAACGCCGTTGAAATCTGTGAGTTTGTCTTGGCCACCTCGACTGCATTGGACGGTTCACCGGGCAAAGAGTGCTCCCCCGGCGGGACAGCAGTTGCGCGCGAGCCGGCGGATGTCAGCTCCGAGGAGTTCTGCACGAACGTGTGCCTGTTTGGTGAGCGACTGCTCGAATGTCAACCGTCGCCTGACGTTCATCGAACGCTGCTCAGACTCGTATGGCGACAAGTTAGTTCGGCAAACGTTCATTTCAACTACTGAGGTTTGTGTTGACGTGGTGGAAACTGGCTGCCTCTGGTTGCATTTAAATGGCACTTCGGCCTCCTCTATTTCGTCGCTTGTTTTCCATGTCAATTCTTATTCTTCAGTTGATGCGTGTGAAATGGCTCGACGGCTACATGCGCTGCGCTGTTGTATGGCTGGAATTCACCTGTAGACATTTTGGATCGCGCGAGATCAACACACTGCTCGAAGACATCATCAGACATGTGCTGCCGGATCAGGTGAGCTTGTGTTTTTTTTTTACCGGTATGCAATAAAAGTCCTGTCAAAGTTGCTTGATATTGTATTGTTTGTTCAGATGCGGTAGGGTTTTTTTGCAAACTGCCAACACTCGTGCAGGCCTACGAAGACTACTACGCACCATTGTTGGTAATGCTGCAGCGCATTGTGGACGCCCGTCCCGACTTGCATCAGCTGTTCAACATGGATCGTTTCGTGGCGTTCGTTGATCTGTTTCAAAGGGAGGACGTGCGATTGAAGGTGCATACTACTGTGTCCCATACTCGTCGTACGTCACACATAACAGAGTGTGCTTATTGCACAGAGTCAGACCAGGAGGACTGTCATTATGAGCGCGCTGCTGATTGCTTGTGCCAGTGTACGCACGTGTGTGCGAGCAGCCAGTTTGCATGTGTGTGCCAAGACGATCACCAGCACGCGCGCACGCAGGCATGCCGCATTCTGTTGGTGTCGTTCGTGCGTCACCACGACGACGCGCCGCACATCGCCGGCGACGTGGCGCTCGCTGCGCACGTGCTGTCGCTGTGCAGAACGCTGCATGACTCGTTGAACGCGCGCTCGATCGACGACGAACAGCGCAGCGCGGCGCAGCTGATCTGCCGTGCTGTCGACCGGTTCACGTTCCCCGACAGTCCGGAGCACATGCTCAACTTTCTCGTCGACGCGCGCGGCGCCTTCGCGGCGCTCGATGAAGTGATACAGGTGGACAGAGTGCGGCTCTGGTTGGGGCGGATGAATCCGCAGTCGGCGACGTTTGCAATAAGATGTGCTACTTGTGGTTTCATCAAACCACAAGAAAATAAGTGCGTTTGCTTGCACACACGGCACTTAGCTTCACTCACGCTGACCATAACGCGGTGTTACAAAACTGAGTCGACGTCGGCATGTTGTTTTGCTGTTGTCCGTGCGGCTTTTCCAGCAGTCCGGGCTGTGTTCTGCTTGATTGGACGTATCGTCAGCAATATGCAATGAATCGGCAGCATAACTTTCAAAAACGGGTATGCTTGTGTAGTGAGCTGATTGGTTGATCACAAGGGCGTCATGTGTCCGGTCGCACTGACGAGCCAGGGGACGCCGCGGTACGCGTCTACCTGGCGAAACCGCAAACAGCGAACTTCATGTACTGTGTTCTGCAGCACCTGGTGCACCGAGTCAACCGGTTGGCGATGCGCACCAAGCGGCAGTGCGCGCGGCAGTCGCGCCTCACGCGACGCACCGCATTCTTCCTGCGCGCCTGCTGTGCGTACACGTACATCACGGTGCCCTCGATCGTGGACGCGCTCGTCCGACTCCGACTGTACATCGAGTCGTGTGGCGTTTGCTTGGTGGTCGCATGCTTGCCGCAGGTGCGTTCGGTTGCACTTTTCAGCGGCGCTATCCGTCTTCTTATCATCACTGATGTGCGTTTATTTCATAATCATGCGAATGGGATGAAGCGATATTTGCGGCAATAACCGCAACGTAAATCTGGCTCGTTCATTCAGTAAATCGGGCGGTTTCGTTGCGTTGCACCGTTGTGCACCCGAGAGGCACTCGCTGTAATCGTCTGACAGCAGCAACTGAATGCCAGCCAGTTTCCCTTGACTGCTTGCAGGCCGAGTCGATGTTCAAAGCAGCGATCTCGCTGGTCGCCGACATTGCGCCGGTGTCCGCGGCCGGGGACGTGCGTGCGCCGACGCGGTCGCTCTCAGCAGCGGCGTGCGAGTCGCAGCTGGCCACGCTGATCTCTGCGCTGCTCTCGCTGCTGCTCGTGATGCCCGACTCGCCCGAGCACGCACAGCCGCTCTACTTGTTCAAGGGACTCGTCAATGCGGTTAATAAGTGAGCGGTGCTAAAGACCTACTCTTAAGACAGTGCAATCTGTTCAGAGCACAGCAATGTTGCGCAGTCACAGACGCATACACAGACGTACGATGTAACAGTAGCGCACGTGTCAGCGTCTGTGTGTGCCCATGCGTTTTTTTTTGTGCAACAGCATTATGTTATCATAACTGTCGTTGGACTAAAACTAAAACGTCTCATCTTTTACTAGAATCACTCAATGCTATTTTTTAGGTTCCAGTGGCAAGCAGATAGCGAATATCGATGCGTGGTGCTGATCAGAATGTTGCAGTGGTTGTCGACGATGGCACAGTCAGAGTTGCCTTATCACGTGCCCGGTGTCGAGTCAAACGACACCCTGTACGGCGGGGCACAACAATTGTTGCACGCTGTCAGTGTGGCCGCCGATGCTATATTTGTGCAGGTGTGTTGTGTGGTTCTCGCTTTGCTTGTGGCTTTTTTAATGCAATTTGGTTCACGGTTTTTCTTGTGTTTATCTCAATCCAACCTTTACGCTTCTATCGGTCATGTTGCAGGTGTTGAAACTGTTTTTTGCATTCGTTTCGTTTCGTTTCGTTTTATTCCTTTCAAAAATTTTCAATTCCTTTCAAAAACTTTAAAAAATCCAGTCGTCGCTCATTTTGTCAGCAGCGTATAAAAAAGTACAGTTTGAATATGGAACGAAGCAAACACAACAGTCTATTGTGGAATTATTCAAACGTGTCCGGACTAACGTGACGTCATTTTATTTAAAAACGCCCGTTTGTCAAAGTACAGGCACTAAAATTTCAGTTTGGTGTGATTGATTCGACATTCTCCATTTGTTTACGGGAAGAAATCGGCTAAACGGATAGTCTGGTTTGCTGTGAACGGCAAGCGCATGTTTTGTGGCACATGACGTCATATCAGTGGGACACGTTTAAAAAACTAGGCCATACTGTAAACGGCAGCGTTCTCACAGATGCTCGAGCAACTGCACCGCCTGTCGCACGACAGTGCTCGCCAGAGTGCGCTCGCGTTCGACGTGCTCGAGTGCATGCTCGCGTACGGCGACGTGCGCACGGACGACGCGTTCAGAGGCGTTGCCGTGCGACTGTTCGGCGTCGCGCAGCGGCATGCGCGCCACGACCGCAGACGGGTGGCCGCGATCACGCAGCAGTGGACGCGCCACTGCGCCAGCGGCACGCACGCGGTCGCTCGCGAGTTCGGCGTTGAAATTTGATACGGCGCGCACTCAGCGCGATGCATGAGTGCCAACGTTTGCCGTTCTCATAATAAAACGTTGATATGATGGTTGTGTTAGAAACGCAAACAACAACACACAACTGTGATTCCGTCATGTTTGCCTTTATGAGGCGTGTTTTTTTTATCAATGTTTGCTTCGAATCTGTGATACAAATATAAGTTTCATATGTTTTGTTTGTAGGTGCACCTTGAAGCAACCTGCCATGCTGTGTTTTTGTTTCGCAACAGTTTGACGTTTCACGTTTTACGAGCGGTTTTCCACATACTTAATCACATAATCGGGTAGTGATTGTTTGCTTCTAAAATAAAAACAAACCAATAAAGGTGACTCACTTTGAATCAATTGCTTTCTGTCTCATTCAATACGGACTGAGCCGTCAGATTGCTCGGTTTTCGGTGTTGTAACTTTTTTTATGAAACGTATTTTGAATTTTTTGCTTTCTTCAGAAAGCCCACTCGTATCTTCGTGTTCATTCCTATCTCCACAATTCAAGAAATCTCCGCGCGGCAATGTCTGTATTCTCGGTCGACCCAGCCAAGTACAAAACGACGTGTGCTTTCGTTGTTGGGCACACCGGCGAGGTCGGCAAGGAGCTCGTGCGCGAGCTGATTGACAAGAAACTGTTCCAAAAGGTGGTCTTGATCGGGCGTCGACAGGTGGAAAACGCAGAGTTCGACGATTCCGTGGTCAGATTTCGTTTTGCGGCTTAGAATTGTGCATCATACCACCTAATGTCCAAACTGCTTTGGGACGCGCTTGTGGGTATTGTTGGTGTTTCTTAAGTCGCCACATCTTGCGAGCTTTCAGTAAGTAATTTGTCTGATGCCGATGTTTTCAGGAACAGAAAATTGTCGATTTCGACAAGCTTGACGAGCACAAGGACGCATTCGCTGGTTGTACGGTCGGTTTCTGTTGTCTCGGCACGACACGCGCAAAGGCGGGCAAGGTGAGTGAGTACGACTTTGTTTCGTTGAGGTATTCAGACGACAATTTTCGAAAAACTGATTGAGACAATACTGTCAAACGTTTTGATGCGGATGTTAATGCCAAATTCCGTAAAATGGTGTAACTGCTCTGAATTTACATTTCTAATTGTTTTTTTTGTTTGTTTTAGGACGGTTTTTACAAGGTCGACCACGACTACACCGTGAACACAGCACGCGTCAGCAAGGCCGCTGACTGTGAGCACTTCAATTTG
The DNA here is from genome assembly GCA_030248135.1 of Theristus sp. LFF4_11. NCBI lineage: Eukaryota > Metazoa > Nematoda > Chromadorea > Monhysterida > Xyalidae > Theristus > Theristus sp. LFF4_11. The sequence continues at coordinate 10,271 of JASANC010001020.1, read as the reverse complement.
GTCACTGCTGCCGGCGCAAACGCAAACTCGTGGATCTTCTACAACAAGACCAAGGCATGCGAGCGTGCGAATTCACTTCAGATAGTCTACGGCTGAGTGGTGTGAACACGTTGCAGTTGCTACTCATGACTGACATGTCATGAAACGTCACTTTTTGAATATCTTGCTGCTTTTTACCGTCTGTATAGAACTCCACACTGTCAGAGTGCAGTCGGTGTCAGCATATTGACATGTGCTGATCACAGTTTCGCCCGGACTCATTCTGCTTGCACTAACTAATTAGAAATTTTACGGTTGCATCTTTATTCACGATCTTTCTTTTACGTTCCAGAAACACAGTTTTTTTGTTCAGCATCAAAAACACTATTCAACCTTGCACCAAGTGATATTACAGCAAAAAAGTGAACACCAATACAAAACTGTAAAACAAGCAGATACGTGACGCATTATAGCCACGATCAACGCATGCTACCAACAGACACTCAAACAACACAATGTTACATGAAGCTTTAAGCTACCACAGTGTAAGCCTAGCACAGACAGTGCACACGTTGTAATAGTTACACGTTGTATCAAGTGCATAGTGTAAGCCAACCGTTACGTCACGGACACTAACCACCAGTCTTCTGCCGGTCAGGGCCAGACGGAGCACGACGTGGACGCATTGCAGTTTGCGCGTCTCTGCATTTATCGTCCGGCGTTGCTGCTGTGCGATCGCGCCGAACAGCGGACGGGCGAGAAAGTGCTGAACGTCATGATGAAGCCGATCAGTGCGGTGAAACCGAAGCTCGTCTCCGTGCCAACCAGCGCCGTTGCCAAGGTCGGCGTCCTCCGGTGGCCGTGTTCGCCAGCACACGTTTGTAGAGCGGCTGTTGTTCGAATGAACAGTGACACTGTGAATCGTGCGTGTGCGCATTGACTGCCGGCTGCATCGAGCTAGTTGGACCGCCCAATTCAGAAAAAAGCCAATCAGAGCCATTCCCTGGGATTTGCAGTTTGCCCGCGCGTACGCACATGTGTAAGAATTGATCGTGTCGAGATGTGGTTGGCTGAGTGCACAGTTTTTATTTCAGGCTATGCTGCTGAGTTTGTGGTCGTCGGAAACGGGCAAAGTAGCGTACGAGAACGCACAGTTGCACGACATGGCCGCTTTGTTCGATCAGTCGTTCAAGAAACCGGAAAATGAAACGGGACAATAAGCAGTGACACATTGTCTAATTCGTGACTACCTGCTGGCAGTGGATAATGCAATATTTTAGATTGAGTTAAAATGAATTTGTCACGACACGTCACGTTCTCATACGGCTCTTAAAACGAAGTACATACTCGGCATATCAGGGTGTTGTAGCTTGTTTCATCATTGCCTGTCGTGTTTTTTCTTGTTACGTTTTTGTTGCGTCTGCTCGCTTTGTTGTGATGTTTGGTTTCGTGTTTTTTCTTGTTACGTTTTTGTTGCGTCTGCTCGCTTTGTTGTGATGTTTGGTTGCTTTATGTTCTCACTTCAGTCACTGAATACCAGTTCATCAACCATTGAATGCATGTTTTTATAATACAAGTTTCAGTTGTTGAACTGTGAATGGGGTTTTTGGAACAGTCAAATTCAAGCGTGGCACTGAGTTTAAAATGCACAAACTGATTTAGCGTCGCAGAAATCTTTTTTGAACAAGCGCGAATCGACGAATCAAAGAAAGAAAGTCATAAACCTACCAAAATTAATCAATCCCGATAAAGCGGTCCATTAAAAATTAAAAATTAAATTAAAAAAAGATAAAGATAAAGAATCTGAATATAACGAATACAGAAGAGAACATCACAAATCAACAGCAATCACAGCATGAATGATTGTTGCACTTTGGAAATGACTAAGGGGTGGTGACGGTGAAAGAAACGGTGAAAACAAAAGAAACAACACAGAAATAAACTGTGAGAACTCCATTTCAACAGTGAGTAGCCAACAACAAAGCTCGAATTTCGCTGTCTTATTTAGTGGTCAAGCATTATTCAAATGTTCCAGTACGGAAAATTTATACTTGATGCGACCACGATGACCGTTATCCGACACTGCTTTCAACATGTCGATGTAGCTAAAAAAAAGTACGGCATTTTTTCTGAACTATTAAGAGACCGTCCGGAAACAGGTGGAGCTCTTTGTCCCCTGGCGAAAAATGAATCTTGTACAAATATGGAATGGAGCTACCCCCAGAACTGTTGAAACTAACTGTTCAGGCAAGCAGTGTTCAATGGCACCGCATACGAGCACGTGCTTGTAGTGGGGTGACGGCAGGTGGTTGCCAGTGGCAACGTCATTTGACTGATATGAACGACATTCGTACTTGACGCCACTGTTGATGCATTCAACGGTCACTGAAGACAAAGTTGTTTTATCAGAGTCACGCAGTTTGATGTAAATTAGGTCAATAGCAAACCTAGAACATCGGCTAAACGGACATTCCAACGTTCAATAAAGAGTTGCAAAGTTCAAAACCAATCAGGTTCATTTCTGTGGTGCGGAATTCGGATGCACTGCGGCATTTGAAAAACTCGTAGCAAAAGTACACCAATTCTTTCTGACGTTATGCGTTTTCTTCAAAGAAGAATAAAATAACCAAACCAAAAGCAACCTGTGATTCTATGATAGACGTGTTCCTGTTTGTCAAGGTGATCAGAGTCTTCGTCACTGAGCCTCCATAGCACGCCATAAACGTCATCACCCATCGATCGATAAATCGTCGCACCGGCACCTTGCCACGATCGAGAGAAGTGAGCAAACCCGAGCGCGTAGTCGCGCAGTCTGACCTGATAACATGCCAACTGTGATCATTCATGAATAAGACTGATGATCATGAATGCCAATGATTGAAATCAAAATTCGGTGGATTGACTGCATCTAATAAACCAGCGAGCCAAATTCGGACGCGACCAAGCACAAACAAACAGGTATGAATATGATGATTACAATTGCACCAACCGTGGCCACGTATTCGGCCGTCGGGTTCATCAAATGAATGCGTTCAGTCAACAAATTACTGCCGAAACCGAGGTAGTAGAAATGACCGGGTGGTGCTCGCTGCACGGGGGTGTCGTTGCTCATGGTTGGGTTGGGAGCTACGACTGACTTTCTTGAAGATTTATTGTGTGGGGGTGTCTGCAATAGTTTTACACGCATCATGTGTGATGTGTCTGACCCTGACTATCTAGCCTGTCATCAGTTGTCTGCGAACGTCTTCTGGTTGAAAGTAACAAAACTCAACGCATTCGCACGTAAGCGATTGACGAAACCTATAACGCTGTTTGGAATTACTGATTATTTTGAAACAACATTTCACAGAGCACTAGAACATGTTGAAATCTGTAACGTCCAGTTTGCAGACTGGCTGTATCCTGATGCCGGTTGCTTTCACAAGCCGATAAGATCGCACACCAAGAAATAAACATCGTAAATTTCAGTGTGAATTTTACAATCAGTATGTTGTTTACTGATTAGAGGACAGAAATTCCATCACCAAAAAAAGCCAAACCGCAATAAAACTGAGATACTTTATTCTGCGCCTTCCAATTGCACCCGTTTATGCGTCAGTTGCTGCAACACGACAGAGAATTGAAAAAAAATTTAAAAGTATCATCCATTTTTAGATTCTACGACTGAATACGCTTGCAGACGTAAAAGGGAAAGCAGTTTCAATCTTTATGTGGCAATTCAAAGCAGCCAAAGTGACCTGGCCCTATTTAGGAGACTCGGACCACTTAACCAATTTGAATTCCCGCGTCGTGCATGCAACTGCTTACCTATCTACGCACGCATTGAGTCTGGGGACCAAAACAAAAGATAATACTATCACCATCACCGACAATGTCGAACACACACACAAAAACCACACAACGTACAGACAAAACAACACTAGAACGTGTAGTTTCAAGTAAAGGCCTGAAAATCGATCTGCGGAAATTTGCGAGCGAACAAAACAACCTTAGCCTATGGTAAAAAAACGTCAAATGTACTTGAATTTTGATCAATGACGGAAAATGTCATACCGTTTTGTATCTGATCTTCTGACGCTTTTGTATTTCAATTTCAACTTCTGAAGCCGACGTTAAAAAACCAATCACAATAATAAAAAACACAAATCAACGAAAAGGCTGGACAGGTAAGAACTGAGTGGAGTGGTTTACTGAAATCAAACAGTGTGATCCACTAATCAAAGTGTTGTCGTTGTTACCATGTTTACGATTTGGAATTACAAAATTTGCCGGGGGGAAATGCAACAAAAAAGGAATATCAAACAATCAAATCAATCAATCAACCATAAAACCGTAAAAATGTGCATTTATCGTGGCCCAGTCCACGGCGAGTGCTGCATCGGATGTTGGTGTTGGTGTTGTTGTGTCGATTGGCGCACACCGGTTGACGACGCAAACATCATGGGACGCTGGATCGCGTTTGTGCTGTGACTGACTGTGGTGGTGTTCGTTGGTGACGGCATCATTTGCGGCGGCGACGCTTGCGACACACTCGGCTGCAACACAAAATCAAGCAAAATGCTATGCTTGCTACAAGTTGAACGTCCCGACGAAGCTGTACGTAATAGTCAATCAGCTGATTATAAGCACTATACAGCCAATCAGCAACATTTAATGTCACAAGGTTGGGATTTTTAGGCGATGTTTTTAGCCAGGGCTAACCCAGAGAAGCGTACAGAACGCCATTGAGTAGGGCGCCCATCGAGTTTTCTCTGTCATTAAGTGTCTATACACCCCTCGGCGGTGCTCGATTATTCTTAATTAACAACTTTCATTTTATGTCACTGCGTGCTCAAAATCAGCCTCGGTCAGGCGGTACTACACCCATCAAGCAGGCTCCAATCAGCGAGTGCCAGTGTGTTTGCGTGCACGCGTGTGTGTGTCACACCTGCATGATGTATTGATAGGGCAGTGCAGCCGCAGCAGCGACCAGGGTGCTTGCCGTTGTTGCGCCGGCCGCAACCGTCTGATACTGACGATACAAACTGTGCTGATGATGTTGAGGTTGCGGTTGATGTTGGTGAGCGCCCGTCTGCATTGGTGTGCTCGGCAGCTGCACAGTTTACGAGAATAGTCACGCTCATTCTGGGTGGCTTTCAATATCATCAATTTTTAGGTTCTGCGACTCAATGGATTTTTAGACGTGAAAGGAAACTAGTTTCAATCTTTATGACGCAATTCAAAATCGCCGAAGTGACTCGGCCGTATTTAGAGAGACTCGGATCACTTTGCCAATTTTGAAACTGCCATGAAACTGTCTATCTCTACCTACATCTACCGTATTACCTCTATTAAACCCCCCCCAAATTAAACCCCCACCCCCTCTACAAGTTTCCAAATAATCCCCCCCAAATAATCCCCTTGGGGGATTATTGAAACCTGTTTGAAACACATACCCAGCGAATTCAGTGGCTGTTGCAGTGAAAATGATGAAATTGTGCTACCAAAGGCCCCAAATGGATGAGTTAATGGTAATTTCATTACAAAGTCGCTGAAGAAATAAACCCCCATGGGGGTTTATTAGAGGTAATACGGTATGCGCACAATGAGCCACGAGACCAGTGTGAGCCGCGGCGTCTAAGCCGTGTTCACGTTCGCATTTGCACGAACCTGCGTGAACGCAGCGACATTGACGCACGACGCCGGCTCGGCGTATTTCTGAGCGTCCTGCACACTGTTGGCGTACACCTGAGATTGCTGAACATAGACACCATTCTCCTCGACGTTGCCGTTCATCATCGGCATCGCCGTCTGTTGTTGTTGTTGTTGTTGTTGCGAGGCGGTCGCTGAAACAATGAATGAATGAATGCTCCGCTCTGTGGCGTGTGGAGCGCAAACGGACACGGACGGGCAGTCGAAATGATGATGATTCCATTTGAGAATCGAGAGTAACCGACAAAACACCTTGCGGTGATGACAACACGGACGGGTACAACAACTGATCATTGCAAAGAAAACACCAGATGTGCACTTTAGTGCCACGCGCCACATATCAACTTTTCCATTCAGACTGCATTGTCCGGACAGACTGCTCGAAAGCATAAAAAACTACTGCGAAATGCAGCCGACCGGCAGTCCAAGCATTCAGCTGATCCGATGGCGATGCGTTTGTGTTGTTGCTGCCCGGTGGCGCTTGCACGGGAACGCCCGTGTAACGGAAATACGGATTCTTCAAGTCCAGCGACGCCTTGCTCGTCTGACCGTCGCATGTCAGCTCGATTTCAACGTCGTACGACTGTCTGAAAAACGATTGTGAGACCTTCACATTAAGGTCACTGATGTGTGTTTGACAAAAAAAAAGTTGCTGCAAACATCGAACAGCATGCTATTTAGAACGAATGTCTTCACCAACGGCTCGCCTGATTCGCAATGAGGGACGCGTCTTCCCTATGCTTTGTTATTGTTATTGTTATTCCGTAATAAAGTTTCTGTTCAAGTTTTGTATTCAAGTGGTTCAGGAGGGGGCACATCACTGATGAGGCCACCCCTCTTCGGCATATGATGTTGCCAAGGCCGAAATGCAGAGAACCATTCTACAATTTGATTGATTTCCATCAAAAATCAGCTGAGGAGTTTTTGTTTTAAAAAACGTGTGCGCAGCTTTTGAACGGACCTGGAATTGGCAATCAATCGAACGGTGCCCGTGCAGATGCTGCCCTCGCGACCGAAGATCGGCTGGTGCAGCAAGCAACGAACTTGATACCAATGGGTCAGTGGTTCACTCGGCGACGTCGACAACCACACGGTTTGACTGAAATTAGATGCGAATGTACAAAAGCGTTCACATCAAGACTCGGTCAATGGCTGTGTGGTTGGTGTTGGAGAGCTAAATGGCAATTAGCTGCAGATTGCAGAATGCAATGTGAACCGTTGTAAAATGAAGTTAAGAATGGCGAAATCAATTCTGGTGCGCCTACGTTTTGCCAACGAACGCGACGTCAAACCAGAACGCCATTCCGTGGATGTGCGCGGTGCTAAGCAGCGTGAACGACACTGGAATTTGAATATCGTACAAATCTGATTCGGAAGCCGTTGAAAAGTCCAGACTCCATTTGTGTGAAACTGCCATCAAGATCGACTGGTGCCAGGTATCCTGAAAAAAATGCTTTTTTCTTCTCGTAATGACACAGAACAATGCAATGCAGCAGTAGTCAAATTTCAAAAAAAAAATTAACCTTGATTGATAGTAAGCAGGAGATAATACAATATAAAAGAGTGGAGCATTCAACATACCACGACAGGCTGTTTGAAGTATTCCAAAAGAGCGTTTTGACGCAGACTGTTCAGATTCAGTCCGTGGAAGGATTCTTGGCACCAAAAGTTCGACTTCATCACTTGCTCGTGGTACAGTTGATCGTCGCAAAACGGTGCCATGTGCAGGTCTGCGAGGCTCGGGAACATTTTGCCTGCAGAGAAGCAGAATGAGAAGTGACAATGACAGACACCTTGCAAATCGTGTGATAACATAAATCACACAACCTGGGTGACTATCATATAAAACAACATTTTTGTTGATTTTCAAACCTCCGCGAAAGCAAAGAAGCTCAATATCTGCTAGTAGCATCCAGCACCGAAATGTCTCCCCTCCTTTACTCACCGCCGGGTTTCAAGAATTTCTTCGCGTGCAAATACGTTTCGAGCATGCGTTCATTGAGCAGCATGTAGCCCATCGGCTCTGAGATGATCACGTCCACTTTGGTGGCGATTTCGATTTCCTCTATTTTTCCCGCGATCACTTGTATCTCGTCGGCGGCGCTGTTTGCCGCTACTAATTGCTGCACATTTGTGTGAAAAAAATTGCCCTTTTTATTCGAACAAAGCTTCTTTCTGGTCGACTACATTGAGTTCACATGCGAGCAGTGCGGGAGTGCCTCCGTCGGAAACCATCGGAAATCCCGGAAAGGTTTCCCGCGGTATTCGCTTCATTGCAGTGCTGATTTCGCGGAGCTCCTCTCGCTCCAACTTGTGCCCAAAAAAAGAACAATTTCACAGCCGAAACCAGCAAAACACCGCCAACTTTACAATGCAGCGCCATCGAGCTGGCCTCCACTGCGTACACCAGTTTGGCGCCAGCCTGCAGCGCGAAAAACGATAGAATACCGGAACCGGCACCGACGTCGAGCACAATCTGAAACGAATCAACCAGACGTTTTCATGACGTTCAACAAGAACACATAACAATCGCGCATAAAACGGTCGCAGAAACGCCACTTTATCTTTGAAGTCGCCAATGTTTGTGAGCATCGCGCGCTGGTACGTCGCGGTGCGCACGTAGTCCTGCATCATGTTCTGCTGCTGCGACAAGTAGCCGTAAAACTGAGTACAACAAATGCAACTGGTGGTCATCTGTGTGCAGATTGAAACTGGACATCGAGCAAAGAAAGAGTTGATGCCAATGCGTCACACCTGAAAGTACTGCACCGCCGAGGACTCGTCCGTTCGCAGATCAAACTTAGATTTTCTCTCGTTTTCAGACGACGGATTTGCATCGGTAGATTCGATCAACCTCAGCAGCTCGGTGCAATCTGCGATTGGATTAGTTCACTGGTGTTGGTTGATTGGAATAGTCGCAATGCGGCAATAATCATGTGTTCACATAACAGAGAAACCATTGCAATTGAAAAAATTCGGGAAAATTTGGTAGATCTGTCTTTTTTGCAGAACCTGGCTGGAACTGCATACCTGAAGATGAGGCCATTTTCCACAGCGTTGCGTTTTCTTGGTTCGCACTCTTAACGGCGATCGTTTGCGAGGACAACCGGAACAGCTCGGCTTCTCGGAGGGATAATTTAACAATATCTCTTGTTTCACCTGTTCATACATGATTTTCAAATAACATGATGTAACGAATGTAAAAGTTGGCCGATCTCATTTTTACCTGCGCCATTTTGTTGACGTACAGCGGCACATCCATTGCTGTCAATGACGACAGACACCGACTTTAGATCGTCGTTTTGTCCATCGAACTGCTGCACAGCAACGCCAGCAAACGTTTTTGCGGAAATCATTACTTATTCGTTGTTTCGTCTTCTTGCCCTTGCCTATGTGGTTCTTCTGATTCCCTGATTGATTTGGCACACGCACATTTTTAATTAATGAAAAAACGCAAAATTGTACTTTCATCTGAAAATGCGTGTAAGACACTTTCCTCCACAGAAAATCACATCATGCTTTTTTGCCTGGAGTTTCGTGTGGACTTTGTTTTTGGCAGAATTTTTTTCACAATTTCTACTTTCAGGTCAAAGATCGACGAGCAAAGTCTAGATACGGACAGAAGCTTCTGCAGACGCAGTTGGTTTCATGAGCTCGTTAATGGACTAAAAAGCAGTAAATTACTTTGTTTTTACACATCATTTTAGAGGGGGGGTGTCAGATGTAGAGTTGGTAAAAAACCGGTTTTTTATATTGCCAGGAAAAAAACCGGTTTCTTTTCCGTTTTAAAACCGTTTTAAAACCATAAAAAACCGAATGCTTCCCACCTCCTAAACTTTTCAGAACTTGGCATCTTGAACTCAAAATAGGAAATACATCAAAATTAGTGATTTTGAGCAGCGTAAAATGCTGTTTTCGGGCATACAACCGACCCAATATGCTATTTTTGCCACCAAATGCTACCCAATTTTTTGTTTCAAATCAAATTAATTTCGCTTTTATTGGTTTCCAGGGCAGCACGTTCAATAATTTGAAAACAAAGACTGGGCAGTGACCGTGTAGGTGTGGGGAGCGGGGATGGACGGTTGCAAGGAGACCGGATAGCTGACCCCGATTAGGGGGCGAGATTTGCAGAACTGCAAAGTGAAACCGGTGGCGGATTGCGTTTGAAAAATAACAGTTCATCAGTTACCCTTTGCAAATCGACAACATCGTCAGTCAGTCTGCATATGCACTTGGTTTAGCACTCACCTTGTCTTCATCGTATTTCACTTGACCCTTGACACAAAAGCTTCACCAAAATGATGCTTCCCGGTTCAGTTTGACACAGTTAACTGCACCGTTTTTTCAAAAATATAATTTTACATTTTATCAATCATAATCAAACGAAGAGTTGTGATTTTTGACCACGAAGTTTGAAAATTTTTAAGGTAAAAAACCGGTTCTTTATTTTTTCAAGAAAAAAAACTGGAAAAAAACCGGTTTTAAAACGGAAAAGAAACCGTTTTTTTTTCCTGTGCCAACCCTAGTCAGATGCCTTCTCGGCAGTAGCGAAAGTGCGGGGGGGTTGGTCACATTTGGTCATGGTCACAACACGCCCG
>JASANC010001019.1:0-35118 GCA_030248135.1 Theristus sp. LFF4_11 | reverse complement strand
ATGACGTCATTTTAGTCCGGACACGTTTGAATAAATCTACAATAGCTGATTGGTTAGTGATCGCGATGCATGCATTCCATATGATGCAATGGCGTCACGTGACCGCCAACCAATTCGCTAGTTGGTCATGTTACAGAGTTCGAGCGTGGTGCAGCGTTGTCGTTGTGTTCGCCTACTTGCCGACGCAGACGTGCGGGTGGTCGTCCTGCGTGGTGAACTCGATCAAGCCAATCAGCTGCCGTGTTGAGTGCACAATTTGAAAGTTGATCTGTGGTGAGCCGACGTCGCTGAATGGAATCAACGCAACGCGAGTGCTCGGTGGGCGGAGTTCGTCCGTGATGGCGATGTGGAAGGGCGCAAAGAAGCCGTCGGAAGCGGTCAGAAAGTGTTGCAGCTGGAGACAGTTGTAAGCCAAGTCGTTCACTGCGTTGGTGTATTCATAGACAGGACGACTCGCATGCAGTGTAAGCTGCGACACGTCCACCACTTTAATAGCTGCACTCATGTTGCAGTTTCAGGCATATAACAATGCGGGAATTCAAAATTTGTAGAGTGATCCGAGTCCCCTAAATAAGGCCCGGTCACTTTTTTGAATTTTGAATTTTGATTTTTCTATTTTGAAATTAAATTTTGATTTTTGAATTTTTAAATTTTTAATTGCCACGTTGAAGTGATTAAAACCAGTTTTCTTTCCACGTCTGCAAATGCATCACGCAGAATTTTTTTTTGCATCCTGCACTGCGTCCTGCAGTGCACTGGAAATTGCATTGCATTTCTATTGAAATGTAAACTTCCAAAGTTCCACGTAAACGAATTTCAAAGAATTCTGAAGCTTGCTTCGCAGGACTGACCTGTCCCCACTGGTTGACGTTCAGGTCGCGTGATGTGTCTAGCAGCAAAAATATGTCCAGCATCAGCTGATCAGCTTTGCAGCGTGGCGGCGGTGCGGTGGTGGAGCTGGTGATGGACGCTAGAAATGCACGCAAAAGAAGCTAAATTGTAGGTCGTCAATGTCGGTTGCAACAAAACAAACCTACATGGAGTGCTTGTTGTTCCGGAGTGCGTTGAAGAGGACGTCATAGTTTCTAAATTGTTGCGAAACATTATAATAATTCAGCGGCATTATTTAAGAGCAGATGTTGCAATTATATTTTTTTTAAGAACACGCATGCACAGCTTTGAGTTTCAAAAATTTTTGATTTCATACCTGAAGTTGTTGTGGCATTTGGCACGGCTGTTGTTGTGGTATTGTTCGCAGGCGGAAGGACTGCACCTGCAAATATTTGATCTGATTTTTTCTTTTAGAATTTTCTTTTACAACGAAAACTTTCGGATTCTCTGCCCTACGGGGATATAGCGACCGCAGGCCACCGAAACCGAAATCGGGCTGAGATCACTGGTGCTCCCACGACAAAGCGGCGCGAGGCTGTCCCCCTCACGTGGCGAGGGTATTGGTTCCACGGGATGGTGAGCCATCCATTCCCCAATAATCCCACCGGAGTTTCGTACCTTCGAGTTTCAGGAATCGGTAGGGGGGGGGGGGGGGCGTGCTTTAAATATTAAAAAAAACATAAGCGTCGCTGAACACTAAAATGACGAAAGCAAGTTTCTCCAAAGGAACCGAACCGAACAACAAACGTTTGAAAAAAATTAAGAGGCAAATCTAACCGAGGTCACTCGAGTAGATGATGCCGAAAATGGCGCCCGCACAACCGAGCAACAGCAGCAACAGCATCAGAAAGCCAACGATCCACCAGAGTGGGCCGCCACGCGCGAGCGCACCTGCACCTGCACCTGCACCTGCACCTGCACCTGCACCTGCACCTGCACCTGCACCCGCCGCAACCCCGCTGATCGACGATAACTGTGTGTGTCAGGCAGAAGAAAATGCAGCCTGCACTGCAAACTGCAGTGCAAAATGGGTAAACTGCCACTGCATCCAACACTGCATCTTTGGAAGAAATATGACTGAATATGAAACTTGACTGACTGTGTTTTTCAAGGAGAAGTGCAGCTTTGAATCCAGTGGAAAATGCAGTGCAGTCTGCCATGTAGGTATAGGATGCAGTGCAGGATGCAACAAAACCATTTCTGCGTGACGTGTGACCATTTTCGGAGTTTTCCGTTTTTCAATCAATAACGCAAACGTTCAACAGTCAACATTATTTTCTTCTACAGTGGTGTACATACATGGCTGACCTCCGACTCCGGATACGCCATGCGGCGCAGTCCAACGGGCGTCCGTCTCAGCTGGCGCTCGCCGGTCATTGGGTCTGTGTTGGCCAACGTCAACGTCGGGTAATGTGTCGGTGGCGCTGCCATTGTTTCGGTGAGTTTTTGCTGTTGCAACTCTGCACACCAGAGTCCAAGTCTAAAGTTGTCGTCTGATATTTCGGCGGCTGAAAGTCATCCGGACGCGTTTCAGAAGAAGGCGCACACGAAATTTATAAAGTGCTCCGCACTTTTCAGTTTTCTTTGGTGTTTTTTTTCGTAATGTTATATTGTTATTGGTAGCGTGTAACAATTTCAGCCGCGCAACTTTGACTGTTTGTTCTTGTGTACAAGTTTTGTGACGCTTGAAGAAAATAAAAAAAGTTGTTTAGACGTATACAAATGTCGCTGATAGCTGAGATAGAAACTGATAAGAACAAAGCATCACACATTTTATTTTTTACAACAAATTTTGTCAGAAAATGGAGTGCAGGAAAACTGGTGCGCTTTCCAGCAGTAAAATTCAAGAATTTTTGGGCACACCCAAAAAGTACAAATGTGTTGTTAGTTTTTGTTGATCGCACAGATTATATTTCAATCTTCTGGAGGCGGCTTTGTTTTGACAAAATGTCACACGTTTCAGAGCATTTTGACGGTCAATGAATCACGATACAGAAAGCAAAACAATGCACTGAATAAGCAATGGAACAAACAATAGCAGCGCCATATCATAACGTATTTTGATAAAATTTGTCTGTTGAACGTGTTCTATTCGATATCGTCTTCGGTCATATAGTTTCGGACGAACTGCGTGAATTCAGCAAAACTCAGATAGCCGCTGTTGTCGACGTCAAATTCTTCAAATAAGTCCTCCGCCAGTTGCTGATCCTGCAAGTGCAAATCAGCTTTTCTGCGTTTTTTCGCTTTGAGTCAACAAACCTGAATGTGCACCCTGTCAGTTTCAGTCATGTTTTTTAAATGCTCTGCAGTTTGCATTTCAGGATGCGTTTGTCTGCGTGTGGGTGGGTTGCAAACCGGCAATCAGCCGCTTTGCCTCTGTGGCTCAAGGCCCCTCTGTGGCGTTTAGACGCACAAACAGAAACAGCATGAACATGACTTCATGACTCGTGTGTGTGTGAAGCTGGCGTCTGCGAATCAACGCGGGATGCATAAAAGAGTCACGTGGCACTCAGCAGTTCATACACTGCTATGGACTACAATCTGAAGTAGGGCACCGGAGGGCCGGTGGCAACCGGGGCACAAATATCAGAACAAACATCAGCTAATGATAAATAATCCACTTGTTAACCACGTTAGCTAATAAAATGCAGCCACATCAATGTGCAAGCATAATAAAATGTTAATCAATCACTCTGGAACAACAAAGGTGACACACGTAAATGTTGCCACACAGTTCGCAAAATGCACTCGAAATCATCGAAGAACACTTGATTCGCGCCTGACTGCAAAAAAAGACACACTGCGTTGCGCATATGAGCTTGCGTTTACTGTGGCGTCATGGGAGAAATTGGATTAAAAATCAATGAATTGGATCATCATTAGAGAATACACTGAAAAAAATCCCAAACATTTTACCAAAATAATATTGTGGGAGTTTGCTGCCGCGCATACCACAAAGGCGTTTTGTGCTTTGTTTGGTAAAATGTTTGATCTTCAGTGTACAGTCAAACAACATGGTCAACAAAAATGATGTGAAGTGAAATGACATTGCAAGTAGTGCTTTCTGAATGGCGCCACGTACCCGGTCAAACACTTCAAAGCACTGCTGTATGACGTCATTCCAGTTTGTCGAATTCTTCGACAGCCGTTTCATGACGTCACAGAATTCGCCAAAGTCAATTTCGCCGTCACCGTCCTACATGCGCACACGTGAAAAAAGAAAAGCTTTGCCATTCTACCAGTTTTGCCACACTAATTTTCTCTCGCCTGCGGGCAAAAGAACGTCTTGGGCGTCGGTTTGGTTTCATTCCAACGAATGTGTTCAAGTTGTTGGATATGTAATTGAGGGGTGCATCCGGCTGGAATCGTTTGGAATTGATTGCTTTTCTGGGACTTTTATGTTTCAAAAAACGTGTGTTTCAAGTTTTCAACAAACCTGGTCGACTTCACGTATCATGTGATGCAGCTCTTCTTCGGAGGAGTTCAGTTCCAAACGTTCCATTGCAGTTGATAATTCGGTTCGTCCAATCGAGCCGTTATGATCTTTTAAAAATGAGAAAATGCGTTATGTGGTGTTATGGTCTGTATAGAGGTTACTATTGTCAATTATTTAGATTCTGCGACTCATTCCGTGTGCAGACGTAGAAACGAAACTAGTTTCAATATTCATGCGGCAATTCAAAATCGCCTGAGTGACTCGGGCCTATTTAGGGGACACGGATCGCTTTGCCAATTTTGAATTCCCGCGTCATGCATGAAACTGTTTACGTATATGCGCGCGCATTTAGTCTCGGGACCAAAATAAAAGATCATAGATCAGGAACTGTTTTATTCGGCTGATGCCGACACGGGTATTGAAATGCTGTGTCTCATCTCATGGCACTTTTGCATCATCTTCATAGACACTCGTGGTCACGCGCGCGTAAATTCGCGCAAAAGTTGAGTCCGCCAAATTTTGATCTCAGCACTCAAGAACTTTTTGCATGTGTTTCCCCACTGATCAATCACGGATACAAGAATGCAATAAAAAAGGTATGATTTGTATGAATGCGCATAAAGCAACTAAATGAGTAAACCATACTTCAGAATAACTACGGTAAAAGAAACTTGTGCCATTGCTGGATTCCAGTATCAGTTGCATTGTTGGTTCCACTAAAAACTCCATTCAATTACTGAATTTAACCAAGCAAAGCTCACTTCCGGTTAATTGCTACCGACAAAACAAATCGGCAAAATTTCTTGAATAGAATATTGACAATGGAAGAAGCCAACAGTGGAATGGTGAGCCGAGAAGAACGGCGCACACATTTTCCACCATCGGTTCCGCTTTCGTATGCGACCGACCGGTGTCGAACATGGCGAACACCTGCGTGAACTCGCTCAACTGTTCCTCGGTCAGTTCGGCGCGTTTTTCCGGCGGCAGATCGTAGCACGGTGCTGCTGCAGCGTGTAAACTTGTCGCTGACGGCTTCTTGGCGTTGTGCTCGGCCGCTGCGCTCGTGCTCTGCTTGCCGCTGCCGCCGTCGGCGCCGGACGCTTTACGACCGCCATCAGCGGCATCGAATGGCAGCGATTTCGCTCGAAACATCGAATTCCGTCTTTTGTTTCTGTCTACAATCAGACCGCAACACAATTTCTTTGTTTGAATTTTTTTGTCATATTTGTGCATTTATTTGAATATCCGGCACACGCGCATATCGAGCGTGGTTGAACAATATATCGCATTGCGCGCACAATTCAGCAGCAACGAATCAGTTGATAGCTTATGATTTATGATCTATTTTTTAAACGTGTCCCACTGAAATGACGTCATGTGCCGCCAAACATGCGCTTGTCGTTCACAGCAAACAAGACTTTCCGTTTAGCCGATTTAATCCCGTAAACAAATGGTGAATGTCGAATCAGTCACACCAAACTGACATTTTAGTGCTTGTACTTTGACAAACGGGCGTTTTTAAAGCAAATGACGTCATTTTAGTCCGGACACGTTTGAATAAATCCACAATACAACTGTTGGACGGTGTGGTTGTGGTTGAACACGTACGCACGCGTTCGGATATTAATTACAACCGTAAATTGAATTTTTTAAAGGAGCTGCAAACAATTGACACAAGCTCAAAAAATGTGAGGCGGTTTCATTTGACGTCATAACTTGTGTGCGTGGATTCAGTTTTGCTTTCGTTTATGACCGAACTGAAAATAGGCAGGCAGGTACATGCATAAGACGTTTTTGATAAAAACTGATTTTTTTTATAATTTCATTAGCAACTTGCAAAAACGCAGCTGGTAAAATAAAAAAAACTCTCAGAAACTGCCATTACGGCATTATCAGGTTAAACAACAACTCTCTGTATCATATCAATGGAAAAAGCAACACATCCCCACAACCGTGGTGATGATGCCGCAGCCGATCAAATGGCGCCCATTGGGTGTCACACATTTCTGCTGCGCTTCGTTGCTCAATTTGCGGCAAATAATAGCTGAAGTTGTTTACGGCAGGGTAGTACTGTGAATAAAACCGGACAACTATAGATTACTTTGTTGTTGCAGTTTGAAAAGAACCGTCCACTTGCAAAACAGGTGAAACAATGTTTATGTCTGTTTGCAGTTTCTCAGCAACCATAATCACAATTCATAACGACATTCTATTTATAGTTTCAGATTCAAAATAAGATTCTGCTCTCACTGAAGACTGAAATACAATGAAGCATACCGGTACAGACTGCGCATAATTTATTTATTTTTTGCTACCGCGGAGAAGTAAGCGGACATTCATGAAGAAGCATAAGGGGGCACGGCACATACATACGGTGACGTTTAGCGCCGCTGTGATGTGGTACAACGGAGTGCAGACCTTCCGGGATTCCAATGGGCTCAACCTCCGACGAAAGCGCGCACCATCAAAACGCAGAACACAGAAAATATCACGAGAACCAGACCAGATACACTGATGATACACCAGATGTAAATAAATCAACCTATAAACTTTATCAACTTTTGCTTGTCTGAATTTTTCTGCTGCATTCGATTGGATCATAATATTTGTTCGTCCCGCTGGCCATTCTAGACGCAAAAAATTTAAAACTAGGGTCTTGAATGTCATGAAAACCAAATTTCATACGTTCCAAAATAGTACGGGACAACACGTCGAGATTCCTCTCTGAAGACACACGCAACGCTTCCATTTACAGTTCGTCTCGAATAAAGTGCAGTGAAATGTCTTCGCGTGTCACTTTGTAGCGCTCGTACATCGAAAAACCGGTAGCTGACTCAATGGGCATTCCGCATTCCACTCGTTCATCATACAGGAGACAGACATTCGTTTCTGCGTTGTAGCCAATCGACTGACACCAATCTGCCATCGAGCATGCTGTCGCTAAAACAACCTTCTCTGTGTTTTATTTACTCATATTTTCAGCGTAAATTTTGCACATGTTTTGTGGACTTGCCGCAATCGGGTTCATTCACAGTCAGCGTGTCCATCAAATGTTCCATCGCCCCTTTGCTGTCATTGACAACACGTAGAAATTTTGTTGCTTGTGGACGTGCACGTTTGTGATCTAAAATTGTTCGGTAGGCTCTGACGGCGCACAACAAAAGCTCTAAAAAAAGTTAGATCAGTTAGTTCACAAACCATCTCGATACTGACATCGTGCGCCAAGATGCCCAGGTTTGCAGATGCACTTTGGCTTACCATCTGGCATCAAACGAGCGCACGTCGCTCCGTTCAAACACGATGTTTGGCCGCAGTTGGTGAACGAGTCTGCAATAAAACGGTTTTGCACCAAACCAGGGCTCACTTGTGCACTGCAAATCGCAGGCAAAAAATCAAAGCAACGACACCTCGTATTTCACACAGCGCTTTCCTCACGTCTCCGCAAAAGTAGTTCCGAATTGTCGACTGAAAACGAGCGTGTCTGTAGCGATACTTGATGCAGGCACCAACGATATCACAACAGCTACTGCAGTATCTTGAGACGCTTGCCCAGTTGTTGAAACGCAAACAACGTCGCGGTGTTGCTGAACTCAGCGACAAAAGGTCAGGAGTTACTTGACCAGTTTTGATACTTTCGTTGTTTGTCATCATCAGCCAGCGCCAGCAATGGCGGTGTGCCCTGACACGAAAAAAAGAAGTTGATGCATTGCGTGCGAAAATCTGACTTATTTTAATCAATCGGTGATTTGTTTTAGTTTTAAAGCAACGAAATGTTTGCTCAATGCTAAAGGATTTCCATGCATCTCCAAGCATTTTTCAGCCCCAGGAATAAATAGCCCATCCACGAAAAGCTACAGTGGCGGCTAAAAGTGTTGGAACGCTGCGCGCGTGTGTGCTGTGTATTGCGCGCGTGTTGCATCAGCCGTACAAACGCTATTAAAGAAATTTATGGGCATTGTTGGGTCGAAAAGTGTCCCATAAACCCAACGGTGCCCTTACATTTTTATAATAGCGTTTGTACGCCTGATGGAACACGCGTGCAATACACAGCACACACGCGCGCAGCGTTCCAACACTTTTGGCCGCCATTTTGATCGATTTTTGTTTGATTATTTTCAGCAAGAAAACTTATTTCGTTCAACAACGCACAGGGAGCAACGCAGTTGTCTTTTAACTGTTTATTTTAAACAATGGTACTTCGTTTTGAACAAACAACGATAACCTTTTGGTAACGACCACGGCTTATCATTTTGTCGCTCTCTTACAAAGTTTCCGATTGTAACTTTAACAAATAGCTATTGTAAATTGGTTTTGATGTTTCCTTCAACCAATAAGAGATCAAAATGCCACCATATAACGTGCAGCGTTTGAGAAAAATGCAAATAATCTCAGAGAATTCAAGAATTTAAAATTAGAATTTTAAAAGAGTCTTAACGCGAATTATGCGCGTGGGGCATTCGCTCTTCTGCTGACTGATATAAACGAATGAACTGTACAATTCTTCCCAATTTCACAAACAAAATAGCAAAATGTCGCCACAGCTGCTGATCGACACTGATGTCGGCGTCGATGATGCCCGTGCCATCGTCACGGCGCTGCGCACGCCAAACGTTCATGTACGTTTAGTTTCAAAAAAAAACAAAAAATGCACATGGTTGGTAATATCAAATTTTTTAAATTCTGCGACTGAATACGTGTGCAGACACGTGAAAAGAAAACTAGTTTCCATCTTTATGTGGCAATTCAAAGTCGCCTAAGTGACTTGACTCGGCTCTGTTTAGGGGACTCGGATCACTTTACCAATTTTGAATTCCCGGCGTCCTGCATGCAACTGTTTACCTATCTATGGGCGCATTGAGTTGCGGGACCAAAATAAAAGATCATAGAACAATATCACTTCACAAGGTCGTATCGTTTCAGCATTTATGCAGGCGACAAAAAAGTGATTGATTTTGCATTTGTTTTATCGTCGATCAGTAACGACGACCACATGCAAAAGATTCACCGCAGTTGTCATTGTTCATTTGGTGCAGGTGGTTGCGCTCAGCACTGTACACGGCTGCTCACCAGTCGACCAGGCGACGGCGAACGCCTCGCGAATCATGAGACTCTGCAATGTCAAAGTAAGCGCACTCGAAACACACAGCGCTAAAACGCGTTTCACACGCACCACAAGTGCTGTGCGAGTGCAGTTCAAATTACGACTTGATACGTAGTTTTTTTCCAGAGCGGGTTTCATATACTGGGAAATACTTATAATCTGAACCGTACTTACTCCAGGCAGCCCTTCGGTGCCTTTCAGTTGATGACTTGCTCGTGTGACTTAGCTGATTTGTCATCGAGATCGAATCGAAACAACAATGAAAATTCTGAACTCCGTGGTGAATCGCTCAAAAAAGAAAAAACCAACTAGTTTTTTGATGCGCTTACCAGGCGAAAACGCAAGAAACAATGCTTGCACTAGTTGTAACATAACAGAACACAAACACCAGTACTGCCGTGGACAACGGCACAACTTTGTCCCGCGTTGTCTGTCTTGTGCGTATTCACTGTTTGAGCCAGACAAAACGGGTACACCGGGTACCAGCTCTCTCCACCACCCAGACAAAACATCCGTCTCCGCTCGTCATCGTTTTAGTTGGGCGGTGCGAGCCCGGGGCCCTGTTGTACTGACGAGCCTGGGGGCCCGCGGTATACGCTTAGCAGGCGAAACCGCAAGAAACAGCGCTTGTATTACAGAAAAGCCAACAAACCAACTGGTTACACAAAAGCCTAAAAAATAAAAGATGACATCAATGCCGTTAACGTTTTTTTTCAATTTCACATGACTAAAACGCTTTTCTGTCATTTCAGATTCCCGTGCACAAGGGTGCAGACGGGCCGATTCTGCCAACGCCACCAAAAGAGCGCCTCTTTTTTACGAATGTGCACGGCGCCGACGGGCTTGGCGGTTGTCCGACCATTGCACCGGAGTTGTTGCCGGACGATTTCAACATTGCAGTCGACACTCAAACAGCTGCGCTCGCAATGATTGAATACTCGAAACTGTATGAAGGTTTGTGCAGAGAGCGGAGGTGCAACAAAAAAAAACCGTGGGTCCACGATGCCCGTGCGACCGCCGTGCGGCTGCTGCTGGTTGGCCGAAAATCGTTTTGTGGCATTCCGTAGCGTGCTCCACCACATGTCGGCAATGATCCACTCAAACAAACAAAATCCTTTGAGTATGGACTATTGATTGGAATTGGATGATATCGATTCCACATACACAGGATGGAGGAACTTTGTTGCGCGTTCAAACATGAGCGAAAAAGACTTACAAAAGAAGGAAAACATGTTTAGTTTCAGTTGTTGTTCTTTGTTTTTTTATTGCACCGGAACGGAACACCTAAGGTACCAAACTCCGGCGGAAACGCGCTAATACTGCCTCGAGCCCAACATACCTTCGGCTCTGGAGGAAGCAGACCATTAGATTGGTACGTGTGTATGTCCTGTCCACAGCGCGGTTCGAACTTTCCACCTACAGAACGGTACACAGAAGCCCTACAGCTGCGCTACAGACAGGACAATAGGTTTTCAGGTGAATTGTTCTATCCATAGGTTTTCAGGTCAGCTAACGCTTGTCTGCATTGCACCGTTGACTAACTTAGCGACCGCACTAAAACTAGACCCGCTTGTTGGTGACCGTTTCAAGAGCATCTGCATCATGGGCGGCAATGTGTACGGTAGGGTTTCGCCGTGAAAAGTACAACCGTTTATTTTTCATAAACACAAAAGACACACGAAGCTGATTGCTTTTGTCAGAACAAGAACAAGGTCTTGAAGTCCGAGAAATTGAAACAAACGCGTTGTAGGCGTCGGCAACCAGCAAGGCTCGTCGGCTGAGTCGAACTTCCGAGCTGACCCCGAGGCGGCCCACATTGTGCTCGAACAAATCAACAGAACACCAATCACGCTGATTCCGTGGGATCTCTGCATCGAGCATGGACCACTGAACAGAGTGAGTTTTGGAAAAAAACATTCAAATGGTAGTCGAATCTTCCAATATAACGCTCTCCCTTTGACTTGCAAGCGGTAAAAATAATTCAACAAGCGGGCACATCTTTTATATGATAAACCTTTTGTCGCCCGTGTAAGACATCATTGGCCGCCCTTCACTCTCAAAAGGCCAGCGTTAATTGACGCGAGACTCCGAGCGTGCATTGCAAAATAATTTTATCGCAAGAATTTGTGCTAACGGTATTGCACTTTGACGTCGAATGAAGCGCACTTTCTCAATCTCATACACCTGCTCAGCACATGGGATCGTTTGATTTCAACGGTCATTTGCACTCAAACACGCGCATCGCACGGTTCCTGCTGGCCGCGACGTCGCCATGTCGTGCCCATTGCGCCCAGCTCGGCCAGCAGCTAACCTACGTCGACGAGGTGGCCGTCGGGGTCGCCATTGACAGCGACGCACTTGTCACGGCGTCTGTGCGAGCGCGACCGTGGGTGGAGCTACGAGGCACCAGGACCAGGTCGAATATACGTATAGTGTTCTTTTTTGGACTTGCAGATTGAATTCGAATCGGTGCCGAAATCAAAAAGAAAAAGAATAAACATAAGGTCACAGTGTCACGTCATTTGCATAAGGGCATGCGTATACCTGCATGTTGCTCGTTTTTGAAAACGTTATTTTTTCAGCCGGGAAACTGCATGCAAGTGGAGGAATAATTAGAACCGCACAGAATCAAAAACAAGGGTCTGAAAATAAAGTTATTCCGAAAGTTGCCAGTTGATCGTTTGTAAATGCAAACACTGCACTTTGCCAACGAAATACCGGGATTACTACGTTGCAATGATTTATCAGGGGCCAGTTAGCAATCGACTGGGAGCACAATGTTGATGTCGGCAACGTTACCATTGTCACCGGCTATGACCGAGCCAAGTTGCGGGAGATGATTGTCAAAGCAATACAAGATTGAATAATGTTGTCATTTGCGTATTGTTAACATTATCCTTAAAAATAAAATTTACGGAATGGCCGAGTAAACATGGCAGCTTTTTTCAGGGTGCAAACAGCGCGCGAAATTTGAATGAAAGAAAAAACCGTTCTGAAACCCAATTGTGTATCAAATATGACGCATTTTTTTAAACTAATGGATTCTTCGTGCTATTCTGTTTGTTCTTTCTCCCTTTGCACACATGATTAGGAATTATGTTGGCATTTTTGAAAAAGACGACTCCTAGTCTGCGACTGATCCCGCCTTGATGGGCTGCCATATTTATTCGGCCATACTGTATGTTGTTGACTTTTTTACAACGATTCAAAAAAAACACTCATTTGCCCCATCCGTCCTGGTTTCGATTACTATCAATGGTGTAGTAAGCATTGTTGTTGTTGTTGTTGTTGTTGTTGTTTGAATTGCCCGTCAAAACGGACATTCCGCGGTTCGTCATAAACCACGAACGCACCTGTTGCATGACGTCACTGCAGTCGTTGCTGTAGATGCCGCAACGATCCTTTGCCTGTTGGGGTGTCAAAACGGTAATTTGGTTCTCTGAAGACACGGCGCGCTGGCGCTACACGTGATTTCAGTCGCACTTTATGCAACGACCGGACATATAAAAATGGTTTTATAAAAATATAAAGTCAGGGAGATTATTTTCAACAAAATGAAAGCCAACTTACGCCCAGCATGCAGGCGCACAGTTCGGTCAGCAGTTCGCCAGCGCATTGCCAGAGATTGTTGACCCTGTGTGTGTTTTTGTGGTGTGTGTTGAGAGAGGGGGGGGGGTACAATTCCGGCCCGCTCATTCCGGCCCGAAGAATTCCGGCCCGAAGAATTCCGGCCCGGAGAATTCCGGCCCGGAGAATTTTCGCCAGCCCGAATAATATTAAACCACACAAAGTGATTTTTGGTAATGAAATAATATTATCTAAAAATGCGGGAGACGCATATAAAAGGAGGAATATGGCCTTGTGTAAGCAGTGAAAGACTTGGCTCGACAACGCTTTTCAAGTCTCTGATGTGGTACACACGGATACAAGCACATAAGAGTCATATTTTTGCGCCGCGTTTGTTGTTTAAAAGCTTGCTGAGAAGCGTAAAAACTTTGAAGTTATGTAGATATTTTTCAATTGTCCTCTTCAGTTTAGTCTAAAATCACATCATGTGCGAAATTCTGTACAGCATGGCCGAATAAATGAGGCAGTCCATCAAGGCGGGATTAGTCGCTGACTAGGAGTTGTCTTTTTCAAAAATCCAACATAATTTCCAATCATGTGTGCAAGGGAGAAAGAATGAACAGAATAATACGGATAATCCATTAGTTCAAAAAAACGCGTCAAATTTGGCATACAATTTGGTTTCTGAACTTCTTTTTCTTTCATTCAAAATTCGCGCGCTCCTTGCACCCTGAAAAAAGCTGCCATGTTTAATCAGCTATACTGTAAATTCTGTGCAAAAAACAGAAACATCAGAGATTGCAAAACATTGCTGCATGTAGCTTTATCGTTGTTGCTAACGTACGCACCGCTGTGCATACAGCAGCACCAGTGCAAAAAGTGTTGTCTTCCGTTGATTTTCACCCTTTTTACCAAACTCTTGTGACAGGATAAACCGGTGAGTCATTGCCACAGAAGGAGACCTTGCGTTCCCAATGCCTCTGCGATACACTTTGTGCAAACCAGTGTCAGCGATCTAAAGTCTGATCGTTATTTTAGTGGTTTTAGAGGTCGCTAAATGCTAGAAAAAAGCAAATGTGAAAGTTTCATTTGTCTACAATGTACGAGGGTTGCCACTTGCAACCGAAATAAAGAATAAACGGCGCAAAAATATGACTCTTATGTACTTGTATCCGTGTGTACCACATCAGAGACTTGAAAAGCGTTGTCGAGCCAAGTCTTTCACTGCTTACACAAGGCCATATTCCTCCTTTTATATGCGTCTCCCGCATTTTTAGATAATATTCTGACTTTTACATAAGCCCCAAAGGTCGGACCAAAATCACAATACGTTGGTCACACATTCTTCTAAACCCCGGACAACTCAGGTTTTTCATTTTTCGTTTTTAGGCCAATTTCGTCTATGCTATTTCTACGGCCGATTCGCCCAAAATCATCACGATTCAGTACCTAGAATTGCTCACATAAGAAAACTGACCCAAAAGCCGTGATCGGCGCAATGAATTACCATGGAAAACACCGACTTCTTGTTTTTCATTTCTGGACCGGTTTCACTAAATTCCACGGCCGATTCGCCCGAAATCGTCACGATTCGGTATCTAGAGTTGCTCACATGAAAAAACTAACACAAAATCCGTGATCAGTGTATTTAATTACAATGGAAAACACCGTTTTTTTGTTTTTCATTTCTGGACCGATTTCGCCAATTTCCACGGCCGATTTGCCCGAAATCGTCACGATTCAGTATCTAGAGTTGCTCACATAAAAAACTAACCCAAAATCCGTAATCAGTGCATTGAATTACCATGGAAAACGCCGTTTTCTTGTTTTTCTTTTCTGGACCGATTTCGCTAAAGTCCACGGCCGATTCGCTCCAAATCGTCACGATTCGGTATCTAGAGTTGCTCACATAAAAAACTAACACAAAATCCGTGATCAGCGCATTGAATTACCCTGGAAAACACCAGTTTCTCATTTTTTGTTTTTAGACCGATTTCGCCAATTTCCACGGCCGATTCGACCGAAATCGTCACGATTCAGTATTTAGAGTTGCTCACATAAGAAAACTAACCCAAAATCCGTGATCAGCGCATTGAATTACCCCGGACTACACCAGTTTCTTATTTTTTTGTTTTTGGACCGATTTCGCCAATTTCCACGGCCGATTCGCCCGAAATCGTCACGATTCAGCATCTAGAATTGCTCACGTAAGAAAACTAACTCAAAATTCGTGATCAGCGCATTGAGTTACCTGGAAAACACCCTTTTCTTGTTTTTCGTTTCTGGACCGATTTCGCCAATTTCCACGGCCGATTCGCCCGAAATCGTCACGATTCAGCATCTAGAGTTGCTCACGTAAGAAAACTAACCCAAAATCCGTGATCAGCGCATTGAATTACCCTGGAAAACACTCTTCTCTTGTTTTTCGTTTCTGGAGCGATTTCGCCAATTTCGACGGCCGATTCGCCCGAAATCGTCACGATTCGGCATCTAGAGTTGCTCACGTAAGAAAACTAACCCAAAATCCGTGATCAGCGCATTGAATTACCTTGGAAAACACCCTTTTCTTGTTTTTCGTTTCTGGACCGATTTCGCCAATTTCCACGACCGATTCGCCCGAAATCGTCACGATTCAGTATCTAGAGATGCTCACACGGGGCAAAAATTAACTTAATTTCCAAAATCTCCGGATGGAATTACCCCAGGAAACATTTTTGTTCGACTGTGAAAATGCCGCAGGTAAAAATTGAAAGCGCGAACACATGTAACCAGGTCAAAACCTGCGAACCTTTAAAAATGCCCAATTTTTTACCCAAATAAAGGTTGGAGCAAAAAAGTAACTAAATTTTCAAAATCTACAGATGAAATTACCCCAGGAAACTTTTTTGTTCGGTTATGGAACAACTTCAGACAAAAATTGAAAGGGCGAACACTTAAAACCCGGTGAAAACCGTGCGAGTTTTTAAAAATGCCCAATTTTTACTCAAAAACAAGGTCGGGGCAAAAAATTAACTCAATTTCTAAAATCTTCGGATGGAATTACCTCAGGAAAATTTTTTGTTAGGTTACGGAACAACTTCAGACAAAAATTGAAAGGGCGAACACTTGTAACGGCGTAAAATCCTTCAAAACTTAAAAATGCCCAAATTTTGCCCCAAATAAGGGTCAGAGGCAAAAATTAACTCAATTTTCAAAATCTCCGGATGGAATTACCCCAGGAAATTTTTTTGTTTGGTCATGGAACAACTTCAGACAAAAATTGAAAGGGCGAACACTTGTAACGCCGTAAAATCCTTCAAAATTTAAAAAAATGCCCAAATTTTGCCCCAAATAAGGGTCGGGGCAAAAAATTAACCCAATTTTCAAAATCTCCGGATGGAATTACCCTAGGAACCATTTTTGTGCAACTGTGAAAGTGTCGCAGGTAAAAATTGAAAGGGCGAACACATATGATTACACTACTGAAAAAAAAAAATACAAAGAGAAATAAGTAACACTGTTTTCAGAATAGGTTTTTCGTGTCTACAGCGTATGAAAAGTTGTCCGATAAAAATTTTTTCGCGGCTCCAAGCACAACTTTGGGTGTTCGTTTCGTGTGCACAGAACCAAGTTTGTGGCTTATACTATGCTCGCTGGAGGAAGCGAGCAAATTTGAAAAACGCGCGCGAGGGGATAACGGCTCATATTATGCGTGATGCGCTGTCCGCTCGCTGGCGCTCGCTCGCGCATCCGCATGAAAATAAAATATCGATGTTCACATGTTACAGTGTATTTTCAATGATGTTCGTCCTGTTTGCTTTTTGGGAAAGTGAAACCTTTTGGAAAAAAAGAAACTACAAATAAATTTTTAAATTTTTTATCATGAACAGGATTTGTGACCCTTTTACCTTATTAAAAAGGCTTGGCTTAGGATTAGGAACCTACAACAAGTCACTGCAAGCAAGTTCTAAACAAAAATAAAAAAAATCACTTAAGAATTTATTCACCAAAAATCACTTCGTGTGGTTTAATATTGTTCTTGCTGGCGAAAATTCTCCGGGCCGGAATTCTCCGGGCCGGAATTCTTCGGGCCGGAATTCTTCGGGCCGGAATGAGCGGGCCGGAATTCTACGGGCCGGAATTTCGCGGGCCGGAATAGTACACGAGCCGTTGAGAGAACGCCAGAATTACTGGACGACACTACCAAAAGTGAGAAGTGACACGAACAGTTTCCTTTTGAAAAATATCAAAAAATGCAAAATTTATTTTCGAAAACGTATGTCTGAAACGTGATTACAATTCTATCTAGCCTGCTTTCTGCATCACCCTTTTTCTTTGTTCAAAATGAAAGAAGCCAAATTGAACTCACGGCGCAATGCAGACCGGAATTTGCTGCATGAAACACGAGCCGTACGCTTGACTCGTTACACAGCTGTAAAAAAATACAGACGCACATGAGAACAGTCGCAACACTGGCGAAAAATAGTGGCAACGTTGACAGTCGTTTGTATTGAATAATCCCGGAACAGTTCCAGCGCGCTATATTTTTGCGCTATGTCTCTGCTTTATATTGTTCGAGATAAAACCATAAAATATTTGAATTGCCAGCTAGAAAAGCTAATGGTCGTCTTTCGCCAAGTTCCATCCCTCAATAGGCATTCTCCGATTATTGTCCATGTTTCAGAACATGAAATGATCTCAAAAGCTTTGAAACTGGAAACTAAAATACAGTGTACATAAAATAGGTTCTAGGTTCTAGGCCCGTTCTGGGTCAAACAACATGCTAAAGTTAATCGCAAACAGCTTCAGCAGCTGGCAATTCAAGCATTTTCCCTCTAGAAACATACGAAACAACAAGCGCGATTGGCAACTGTACCCGGATATTCAAGATAAGCGATTGTCAACGTGGCAATTATTTTTTGCCAATGAAAGAGAGAGACACGGTGAGAAACATAACACCAGACCAGGTGAGAAAAACTTCATCCGACTTCTTTGTGAAATGTTTTTTAACGCCAGAAAAGCTGTTATAGTCGAACTCTAAATTATAGGCAATCAGCCGATTGGTTGGTGATCACATGATGCATATGCTTTCTGTGCAGGCATTGCTGTGGAGGCGGAGTCTATGCCGCACAGAAAGCATGCAACACGTGACCACCAACCAATCAGCTGGATTGCCTCTAATTTAGAGTCCATGAAACCAGCACCAAACAACCTCTCGACCGGCAGATTGCATGAGCGTCCCTCTCTCAGTACACACTGCCAAGCGACGTTTTCCGCATATTGTTGTCCAAAAAATTGATTGCCATAATTTCTATTCGTTTGCACGGTTGACAAACCACAAGCGGTGCTGTAAAACCCTATTCATTCAAATTTTAGACAATCAACTGATTCGTTGGTGACCACCTGATGCATGCATTTTCTGTGTGTTGGCAATGCTGTGGAGGCGGGGTATGTCCCGCACAGAAAGCATGCATTACATTCACGTGATCTGATCACCAACCAATCAGCTGATTGTCTATAATTTAGAGTTCGGCTGTAATCACAATTGCTCGCAAGTGTTCTTTAAGGCGCGTTTAGCAATTAGTTTTTCTTACGTACGCACGGAACGCACGTCGTTCTAAATGCGGGGCGCAAAACAGTCGTTTCGTTTACGCCACACGACAAAACTGAAAACTGCGCACCGCATTTAGAACGACTGAAGTGTCGTGCGCACACACGGAGAACTAATTCGCGTGGGCAAAAAGTTGTGTGGTATGTCCGAACGTGCGGACGGACAAGCTTGCGTTCGGGAATTAGAAAACGTGTAGCATCCGTCATACGACTGTCGTTCTAAATGCCGTGACCAAAAATAGTCCGTTCTGTTGCGGACAAAAATGCAAATGTCTGCCCTAGCAAATTTGAAAACGGGAATTGACAAATTTTATTTTCTAGTGATCATCTCCCTTGCATTCCCTCCCCTTCCCCTACCCTCTTCTCTTCCCCATTTTGCATTCAGTTTGTCGTCGCATTTTTATCACATGTGTTCTCAAGAAGCGCATGT
This sequence comes from Theristus sp. LFF4_11, assembly GCA_030248135.1. NCBI lineage: Eukaryota > Metazoa > Nematoda > Chromadorea > Monhysterida > Xyalidae > Theristus > Theristus sp. LFF4_11. The sequence continues at coordinate 16,104 of JASANC010001019.1, read as the reverse complement.
AAAAATCTAAATTCTTTCAGTTTTGGTATATACAAACTGAATTTGAACAAATTTTGATTTGGATCTTTCAAAAATGGAAAATGCTGACCCAAAATCTCCGCCGACGCCGATCAGTTCGCTCGACGAAGCGCAGGTGACAGAGAAGCTGATCGAAACTGTTTTGCTTTTTTGGAGCCAGCAGCCCCCTTCTCCGAAACCAGCAAGCAAACAAACAAACAAACAAACAAACAAACGAACAAACAAACAAACAACGAAAAACAACAGTTTCCAGTAGATTTCAGTTTTCTTTCTTTTCAAAACAGGCAAGTAGACCCACCAAATAAAACTGAGCATTTTTTCCCGTTGCCCCAACATCTAAAATACCTTGATTTTCAACTTAAAATTAACAGACACTGGAAAATATGAACTTTTCCGCACATCCGTCGAACGACTTTTTGCTGCCAGCAGCAAAAAGTCGTCGGACAGTCGTGCGCAAGAAATTCTAATTCGCGTGCGCATTTGTCTTTTTACGCACGGACAAACAGTCGTTCTAAATCCCGTGCGCAAAACAGTCGTGTCGGACAGACGTAAGTCACACGCACGAAATTCTAATTCGCGTGGGCACAAGTTTTTTTGCGTGCGCACGGACAACGTTCTAAATCATGCGCGCAAAACAGTCGTTACGTGCGAACGACAGTCATGCGTACGAAATTCTAATTCGCGTAGCCATTTTTTAAGTTCTGTCTCCGTGCGTACGCACGAAAATCTAATTGCTAAACGCGCCTTTAGTATTGTCTTTGTTGGTTCTGCGACTCAATACGTTTGCAGACGAGAAGAGAAAACTAGTTTCATGCTTGATGCGGCAAAACAAAATGGTCCCAGTGATTCGGCCCTACCTCAACCGATCGGGTCACTTGCGTAGTTTTGAATTACCGCGTCAAGCATGAAACTGCCTTTTTATCTATGCGCGCAATGAATCGCAGAACCAAAAATAATAATGCTAAGAAAGATTGTCCAACCTCGCTGCGCAGTCATTTGAGGTTTGAATCAGACAATTTTTGAACGTTTGACATTCTGCCGTTGGCACCTGATGGCGTTTGTGGTGGAAAAAGTTTTATTAAAATTTGTGTTTGAAATATTTGATCAACAACTGTTCAAAAGCAAAATCTGCAGTCCAATGGTTCAATGAGTGCTTTTTCTCAAGACTATGCCACTGACTGTTCATCTCAAATGTTTTATTGCACATTTAACGGACACAGACAAACGCACAGGCATGTACCCAGCCACGCGCGCTGTTTGCCTGTGTGTTTGTTTGTGACTGCATGTGTACAACATGAGATTGCAATCACGTGTGAACGTGAGAAGAAAATACAATAGCTTGGTTTATGTTTGAGTCCTAAACAAAGAACACACCTCACCTGTAATTGACACACATTCGGCGGTATTACAGCTGCAACAAGCATCACCCAACGGATCGCAGCGGCCAGCATTTTGTGAATTCTATAATCTTTTTTGTAGCAGAGCAAATCAAAAAAAAATATCCTTGCAGAAATTATAAACTAACGGCAAATCGTGGAATGGCACATCTGCTGGTCTTTTGTCATTATTCAGAGAACTGGTTTCTATTCAGCTCGTTTTTTGTGGCTGGTGCTCCATTCCATTGAAAAGATTTACGTTTCAAAATGACACCTATTTTGACACATTATGCTTGAGGTCAACAAAAGCAAATAAAAAACGTTCGTACAAAAAGCATCAGAATCCAAAGAACATCGGTGCGGCACGATCTGGCTAGCTTCAATCGTGAACTTCGGTTTCGTGCAACGTGTGGTATTTGTCAGGGGTGTCGTTTTGTGCATGAAATTTTCCAATAAAAAATCCAAATTTAGAACTAACGGCACGTAACGCAACAAAGTTTCATACACCTGTTATGCGACTCCAAATGAAGTTCTGAGATCAGAGATCTAATATGTCAAAAAGCATAGTTGAGCGCAACGCAACGGTGCATCACTTTTTTCACTTCTTTTTCACAAACAACAGCGTTTTTCAGCACACATTGGAGTTTGTGGCATGCAAAAAAGTTAACTGTGAATCTAAAAAAGGTTATTTATGTTTGTTTTCAGGTTATTTAACTTTTTTTCGGCTATCAAGTCGTTTCAGCTGTGAACGCATTGCAGACATTTGCACACTCGTGTTATTTAGTTTGTCGTGTGTTGATGCAAATGCAACGCTTGTTTATCATTTTACAAGTCTTTGTTGTCTACTTCAAGAGGAGATAACATCAGACGATGGGCACAAGCAACGGCCTCGTAGCTCAGTCGGTTAGAGCGTGGGTCTAATAAGCCCAAGGTCGCAGGTTCGACCCCTGCCGGGGCCAAGTTTCGTTTTAACTTTTTTTTTGTTTTCAAGATCGTCGGACTGTTCGGATCTGCTGCAGGCACCCTTGAAAGTAAGCACGATTTTAATTTCTATGTATTTACTGGTATTTACGGAAAAGTCTTGCATGGGATCGTAAGGAGATCTCTTCATAGCCGAAAAACAAATAAATTTAAAGAAAAGTGGAATTTTGTGAGACGTTCCTTAAAGTGGGAGGAGGTCTGATAAAAAAACTCAGCCTTCCCATTTATTTGATTTTTATTCCACTTTAAAAAACGTCTCCAACGTTGTCCGAAAAAATAAATAGAGTAAAACAAAAAGATCCTTATAAACGAGTTCCATCGTACAAACGTAAGCGCAATTCTGAACAGATTGAAAATTTTGTATTTTCTAATTTCCCGTCGTGGGGACACTCCGCCCCATTAATTGGGGAGGGACTTATAAACGGGGGAGGCTTTATTATGTGCATTATGCAAGATTTTACGGTAGTTTAGTTTCTACAGTCAACTTCGTGGCCTGTACGAAGAGGCACGTTTAGCAACGAAACGAAAACCACTGATAACAGCATATTATCTTCAACATGAGTGGTGAAGAGTGTTATAGTCTACTCACACCAGTTTTCTTACTGTTAAACGTGTGTTTAGAATCATCATAAAGCTGTTGCACACAACACAATGTTCGGTTGCACAACAGCTATATTGACATGAGACGTTTACATTGTCAGTTTGTGATAACGCAACAATTGAAAACATCGCACCAGGTCGTGTCGTGTCATATCGTTCCTTGAACAATTGTGCGCACTTGATAATGCGAAATTAGAAAGATAACGGCCGTAAGCGACAAGCGTTTGGTGTTGTCGGTTGCCATACTTCGTTCGGTCATCGATTTTTTTGTTGCATGTTTACTGCATACGGCGAGTGCAAGCGGAAAAAGTTCCGGCTTGTGTTTCGGTTTGTTTGTTGTTGTTATTGTTCTGCGATGCAATCATAAAAGAGCTTATCATTTTACTAATTTTGTTGTTCGTTCCGGTCTCTTTCTATGCATTACTGTTTTTCTGTTCTTCATCATGAGAAACCTGGTAATACATACCGTAAAGTCTTGCATATAAGGTTCCTCCCACTTATAAGACCCCCACCCAAAAGTGGGCGGAGTGTCACACGGCGGGAAACCAAAAAATTCAAAATTTTGACTTGGTCGAAATCTTACCCCGTTTATAAGACCCGGAATTCCTAATGTTCGCTTTATAAGACCTCCTCCCACTTATAAGGCTGTCACACGAAATTCCACTTTTTTCAGAAATTTTTGATTTTCAAATTTATATAAGGAGACCTTATATGCAAGACTTTACGGTAGGTGTATGTCATAATTTCCCTAAAAATCGCAAAGAATTGAATACATTTGAGGTTACCATGTCGAAGTGGCTCCAAAACTATAGTTAGCATGAACATAAATTTCTGTAAACACACCAAATTTCGGTTTGTTTATTGTCATGCAAAAAAATGTGTCGTGTGTGTGCGTATGAGAGCAAATAAACAAAAGTTGCTATGAAATTTCGCAGACAAACTGCTTTCTCGCCGTGTTACGTGCCGCGCGGTGCCAGTCTGAATGCAAAAACTATAATGACCATATATTTTTAGCGCCCAAGCCAGTCAGACACCAGTGCCCTGTGAGAAACTTGTTTTTTCACGCGACGAGTTGCTGTTCAGTGTTGTTGCAACGCGCGCTCGCACTGGGCCGCAAGAACTCACAGCAGCAAACTCGTTTTTTGCTGAGTTCTTTCTGGTTCTGTTGTCGTTTTGGAAATTTGAAAGCTTCGAGCAACTCACGATTTTCTGTTCGAAAGTGTACGAAATTACGAAATCAGATAGGTGCGGTTTCTTCATGGAGTAACTCATTGTGAACAGTTTGCAACGATGCCAGCAATGGGCATTCATGAACCTTAGCCTGAATTCATAGTTTCGGTTCACTCACGCGTGAACCAATCACCGGCGCGTATCATGCGCTTTATCATCTCAGAAATGCGCATTAACTGCAGGAGTTCCACTGTAAAGCCTACAAAATGGCGCATTTTTGTTACAGCATTATGTTGCGTCGCTTCTGAGGTGTTTGGTTTTGCTTATCGTGACATTAGAAATGGCGTTCCTCCGGTGACGATCACTCAAAATATAAAACTACAATGCAAAACCTGGTTGTCCAGGTTAAAGGCGTTTCCTGCCAGAGTGGTGTGTCTGGACCTCAGGTTTTTCGTCTCGTTTCTGGCTTTTACAACGAGCACGCCGTTTCAGGTAATTTTTATTTTGAATAATAAAATAATTGAAATACCGGTAAGTGCATAAATTGAAACTCGGCGAAAATTCTTATATCCCGTCCGCTAACATAGTTTTGTTCTCGTTTTATGCAACACCGCGCACCGCAAGGCACCGTGTCCCATATAAGTTCCAACCCGTAATGCACATTGCAGTTGTTGTTGGATTATTATGTTTTTTTTTGGAATTTTAATGAATGTCACCACCAGCCTTGTGCTTGATGCCGTATTATAACCACGAGAGTTTTGCAAAACATCAAAATTGCGATTTTAGAAGTATACTTCGTCGTCGTGTATACCCGTGTCCTTTTCAATTATCAGGTGAATCTCTGATAAAAAAGCGCTATGCGCGCGCGCGTCAGAACAACAGAAAAGCCGGGGCCAGGCATCACTAATTCAGGCATGGTTCAGAAGTTCGTTTCGCAAAATAAACCGCCAGCCGTTCAGTGTTGCGCATGTTGTTCGCATGTATGCATGCCGTGTCGTATGTTTACATTTTGTCATTCTCGTTCCATGCGGATCCGTGGTGCCAGTCGGGCAGGTGGTACACGTGTGCATTAAAAAAAACACACACACATGCATGCATGCGATATGAATGCGCGACGTGCGACCGCAATGATGTTCGCGCAATATATGTGTATCTATATAACAATGTGGACAGGCGTTGCGTCACGCGTGTGCATTCGCGCATGAGAACAATTTGACAAACAATAAAATAGGATCGCGCTGTATCGTCGTCGTGTTGAAAGGACACAAGTTTGGAAGATGTGCAGATGTATTGTCGTAGTCTTTTCTAACTTCAAGATTGCCATTTTAAAAGTTCAAAATCGTGTTGCTACACATTACTTGCTTTTGGACATGTTTTGGTGGTCGAGGAACAAATGCATTTCTCTGCATGCTTTTGAAGCTTTTTCTGTGATATGCTACCAAAAAATGGTATCTCGTCTATCCGCTGCAGTTCGTTGTGGTCGGCGCTTCACTGTCAACGCGTCCAGCACTTAGCCCATTGTGGCACGCGCGCGCACGATTTCACTCATTGATTAAAAAACACATACTAAACCGCCCCGATTCAATGCGGCACGCGCACCGTCGAAACCGTCGAAATCTGGTTTTTTTGCCAATGCTGTTGACCCTGATATCAGATGTGTATATTGCGTAACACGTCACCGGATGATCGGTGCAACGCGCGCGCGTGTGTGTGTGTCTCTCGATTTTAATGATGATCAATAATACTTGTGAATGGTAATCAACAACAATGTGACAAAAAACCTGCAGATGCATGCGATTGTGAATTTATGAGAAAAAACTGCACTTTGCGCATCGCCGCACAGCCGATCCGTCGAGCGACTCCTCGCCCGCACTAACCTGGTTTCATTCTGGCCGTGATTACAATATGTATGTATGAGCGGCGTGTTGGTGTGCTGTTTTCTGTTTTCACTTGTCGCCAGCCTTTTCCGTTTGTCCCACCCGCACTTTTCAACGTCCCCCTCTAAAGGTGACGCGCTAGAACACTTGAGCGCATTTTTTCTGGTTATGCTCACACGCACCGATGAAAAAACAACCGAAACCACCAGCCTGTGTCATTGCTCATCTTCGATATCCATAGTCCATGCACACACGTGAGTGTGTATGGGTGTCATGCAAGTGTTGGAAAGTGCACGGCACACAGTTACGCCGATAGTTATTTCTTGAATATGTTCGTTTTTTGTGTATTTGCGCACTTATATGTGTACGTTTTTTACTGAATGTTTCAATGTTCATTTCCACCGATTATTATAACGTGTGGCGCATCTTTATTCTTCTCATCGGTGACCGTACGTCACCGACTGGCACAATGTACAAAAAGTGTAAGACACAACATGCAATGAAGACACCAACTGGCGGCGTGGCCGAAAATCGTCTTTTTTATAATGAGACAGGAATGATTATGCTTAGGTTGGCTTGTGACCACGCATATATGCGTGAAAACGATTGTTAAACGTCAGTTTTTTTGGGACACTGTTTTTTTTGCGGTTTCGCCCGGTACCGAAGGCCGCGGCAAAGACCGCGAGAACCGCGGGCTCGTCTGTTCTACTGTAGTCGCCAGGCCGCACAGTCTCAAAGTATTTTGTGAGCCCAAGGGCTGGTAATGGCTGCACTCGTTTTTAACAAATATGCTTGAGTGGACAAACGATGTTCAACGTGTTGCAAGAATGACTTCTATTTAGAAGCATTTGTAAAAAGCCAACTGCCAAAAGTATTTAACTTTAAGAATCTCAATTCGTGGGATCCTAGTGCTTTTGTATTACATTCGTTGCGTTTTTTGCTTACTTTTAAAGCCGGATTTTCCAATGAATTCAAAAAGCGAAATGTGTTTCTTATACGATTTGTTCAGCATCAAAAAACCGTGCTCCGATAACGGTAAAATGCCTAAATAATAATGCAAGCTGTGCAGTCAGTTTACATTGCAAATTAAATGAAAACCCGTGTCGGTTTCTTTTCAGCTCTCCTTGGGAGCCCCGCAATGAAGGTCGCTACCGGCCGCATTTTTCAATAGGCTTTTCATTATTCAGCTTCTGGTATCATCAAAGTTTTTTTCTTTATTCACTGCGCAAATGTTTGTTTTCTGGCATTTGCATCTTATACATAAATGGCAGAAAAAATAATAGACTACAAGCTACCATTTCAACAATGTGTGGGATTTTGAATTAGATTATGCGGAATAACCAGATCATTCCAAGACAAAAAGCTGCGTGTGTTGTTGTTCCGCCTTGCAGCTTTTCGTCGTTGTTTTCCAGTTTTCGGTTTTCTAATCTTGTTAAAAACACCCAGATTTTACTGACTTTAGCTATTGAAGCTTTTTGTGGAGCTCACAATTTGAAAGTTGCATGATGTTTGCGACCAAAAGCCACACATCAAATCGTTCAAGGGTTTTCGACTTTGAAATTTTAGAAAAAAACTGCCACGTGTGTCGCCCACAGTGTCATTATGTCCAACGACACCTGTCTCCGTTCTTTTTTTTGTTTATATATTTTTTTTTAATTTGGTTAGATTATATATTTTACAAACCCATTTGTGATTTCCTCAAATTCATGTTCACCCTTTTTATTTTATTTACATTTAGTTTTCCAGGTCATAATTCCAAGACTGAAAAAAATCCAATTTCGCAATTTTATAATATCGCGAAAAAAATGCGGTTCGTGGCCATAATGAAAACAAGGTCAGACTCGATTTTCTGCAGCTCAAACATCATTTCATATTTCCCTTTTTTATAATTTATCTTCCTGTATGCCTTTATTCACCCCTAAAAACCACAACATAACAGCCATACACGAGTCACCCACGGCCATGCATGCTGTCTCTCACTTCGTCACCTCAAAAGTGTCAGGGTATTTTCAAAACACTGAAAAAGTGCATAAAGGTATTTCGCGCCGACGTAACCCAGTGCCCTTGTGTCCGACCGTTTTCCGCGTTTTTTGCCCGGCACGATTGAGCAATAGAAAAAAATGATCGTAAATTTGGTTTGTTTGCTTATCCTTGTGCACATGGGTGGTGAGTGCGGTGTGAAAAATCGTTGTTCTTTGCGTGTGTTTGTTGTGTCACGCGATGTTGCAGAATTTGCCCCGTGTTTTCGCAATGGTGCACGCACATGCCAATGGATGACCGATCAGCTCCCTCCAGTGTCTCAGTACACGTTGGTGAAATAGGCGATAACGTGGTTTTGTTTTTATATGCAATTGTTTCGTTGCACTTATTATGGCTTGTTCTGAAAAGTTTCGTGATGATTTCTGAATTTTTTAGCGCTTAATAACTAATAGTAATAGTGAGATGAGATGCTATGCGAGTTGTAGAATAATTATTCCGAATAATTTTCAAGCGCTACACTCGCGCAGAACTGTTCAAGTTGTTGAGGTCTTAAAAAAACACTGGTAAATCTGGCACAGCCAAGATAAACATCGTTCAAGTGTACATTTACAACCGAATGCAATCCTGCTGTAACACGTCGACTTGAAAAGTGCTCTGTAGGCACGCTGCGTTTTTATCAGTGCTTATCAGTGTTATGCACACATGTTGTTGATATCAGTTTTTCTTCGCATTACTCGCCCACACATGGCCGGTCACGCTTTCATTTCATTTGATGGATTGATTGCACATATTCGTTGCCTGTGTGTCAGGGTCAACCACTTTCGGTCAGCCCTCAGCGCCCTGAAATCTCTCAGTTCAGTCGAGTGCACATATGCGCACAGCCTCCGGGGGCTACAGATCGAGAGTGTTATTTACAGCCCCCCCCCCACCCAAATGATATTTCTCATGAACGCAAAGTTTTGCGGAGATAGCGAAAGTGCACAGCGCAATAATAATAATGTTCATTTATTTGAATGCATTCCGAATATGTCAATGTTCATCGCGGTGTGCAACATAGGCAAATCGAAAAGCACATTCGTTCGTATGATAATTTTGTGGCAGTCGGAACTGCGATTCAGACACCGCCCAAATCCAAGTGAATCAATGCAGGTTTATCAACTGGTGTTGTCTTCGTTTGTTGCAATTACTGTTTCCTGTTCTTGTTTTTTCTCCATTGCTATGGCGTCGTTCCGAACACATTATAGTTTTCCCTCATTTTTGTTTACTTCAACTGACAGCTTGTTCTGAGGCTGACACGTCCTGAATATATAAATGGATAGGACGCTTTGCTGTCAATAAAAATTCAATTGTTTATTTATAAAATCATTATACTTTCGAACAAAAAATGGTGATTGATCAGCTGTCGCGATTCACAGCAACCAAAAAAACGTCAGAAGCAACCAGTGATTCAAAGTTGCAGATGAACAAATCCACACAGTGAACATAAATTTTTAAAACTTGACGAATTCCAAGCGGCTCCCATGCATTTAGTGAAACTTTAAGCGGCATTCATGAAGCAATATTTGGTGACCGCGGAGCTATGTTTTAACACAGCTACGCGTCAGTAAATGCTGCTTCATGAATGCCGTTTTAGCGTTTAGTGCCCTTCAGCGTTTCAATTCTTAAAACGTTCCAGTAATCGTAAACGTGTTGAATTTAGATTTGCTTTTCAATAGCGCTGTCTGTGTGTCTGTGACTAACAGCATATCACACTATTCAATTCCGTTTAGCGCGCTTATCTGGTCCGTGTTTTTTTGGTGTTTATTTGTTCCGCCAGTTTTTCACGCTTATCAAGATAGTCAGACTGGACAATTTCGATGATTGAACGGACAGCGATAGTGTATGTGCTTGTAGCTGTTGTTATTGTGACTCGGTTCAGAATCAGAAACTGCTGAACTGACAGACACGGTTATTAGCATGGCTGTGCGCCGTTCGTTCTCTGCGAGTTCTTGGCACCATTTTTAACGCCTATTTTTTTTGATCATATTCAATTTTTTATCTCAAGAACGAAAATTTGTTATTTGCACGCGTACACTCTGAGTCATTTTTGCAATTTACAATGTTATCAGCAATTTTTTTCTCAACCAATTGAGGCCACAGCGTCGATGACAGACGAAAAGTTTTAACCATGAGTAACACAAACTATTGCAGACATACAAAGGTATCGGTTGCATCGCTGGTTACTCATGAACTGGATCGTTTCTGTGGTAAAAAAAGCATGTTATCGGCATGTTGCACAGCTCATTCATTCATCGGTGGGCTTTCCGTTTGTGCAAAATTTTCTGAATTCTTTTCATAATCTCTGTGGCACACGCCAAAAACATTTAGGGGATGAAGCGATCGTGTTTTGTTTTTTGAAACTGATATTTCATATAAAAAATGAAGACAAGGGGCTTGCGTTTTTTTTTTTGAAAATGCCACTGTAGATTTTCAATTGGAAGTACCCATGTGTCAATAGGAACAATGGACACGTAGTCTACACTATACCTATGCGCGGTGTAGGTGCCGATGTGCGCAGCCCTCAAAATAGTTCACTGCCCTCCAAACGGTATCGCCAAAATGCCACCACAAAAATTTCTTGCGGGCTGCACACCGGTTTTGAGCGCTGCGCACATATCGGTACTTCACACCGTCGCCCGGGTATGGTCCGGACAGCTTTGGCGTCTATTGCAGGCACAGATCGGGAGAATGTAACACGGTCGCGCGGCAATTTGAAATCAGCAAAACTAAACGCAATCTTTTATTGCAACTAAACGGCGGTTTATTTTATTTTGGTTCCGGGACTCATTGCGTTTGCATACGAGAATAAAAAAATGTGTCACGGAGTTTAAAATTAGATTACGGTACACACATCGCCGTGTGCTAACGTTATACTGGCTTCATTCGGTTGTGGGGGTTTTCATTAGGGCGTGAAACTTTTGTGCCTCCGGTCTTCCTGAAATTCATATTCAGATTCATATTCGGACTATCCAAGCACGTGAACAGCGCGTTCGGTTTTCAGCTGTGCGACGTTTTTTCTACACACCATTCAACATCACTCCGCCTCCATCGCACGAAAAAAATTAATATAAGTACCGTATTACCCCCATTAAACCCCCCCACCATTAATCCCCCCCACCAATAAACCCCCACCCCCCCCGACCAGTTTCCGAATAATCCCCCCCCCCCACAAATAATCCCCCATGGGAGATTATTGGAGACCTGTTTGAAACACATACCCAGCGAATTCAGTGGCTGGTTGCAGTGAAAATGATGAAATTGTGCTACCAAAGGCCCCAAATGGGTGAGTTAATAGTAATTTCATTACAAAAGGCTGTTATAAAAGGAAATTTCTATGTAGAGTAGAAGTTTCTGCGACTTTCTTGCCTGCCATGCAATGTATTTTTGCTATTTTTCAACAAACCCCCACCCCTAGAATTTTTTGTAAAATAAACCCCCCCCCCACCAATAATCCCCCCCCCACCAATAAACCCCCACCCTAAAAGTCGCTGACGTATTAATCCCCCATGGGGGTTTATTGGGGGTAATACGGTATTGTCGTGCGAAAGAGGCGGAGCAATGTTTGCAAAACTACGCACAGCTGGAAAACTGAACACGCAATTTTTCACCGGAACGTATTCTGAATAAGAATTAAAATTAAAAAATTAAAATAATTTTGATTCGTGGAGAAGTTTTGATTTGTTTTGGTATTTCAATTTCTTGTAAGAAAATCTAGCGTCAAATTACGTTTAGTTTTGATGATTTCGAATCGCCGCGCAACCTTGAAACTTCCCTATCAGTGCGTGCAATTGCGTATTATGACACGTTTAAGAAAGACAATACTGGTTTTTGTATTGCGCAAGTTTCATCGCATTTACATTTTAAAAATTGCAAATGTAATGACCGGTTTTTCGCAGCAAAAAAACACATATATTATGCAGCACTTGCTAAAAAACGCTCAGTTTTGATGCACAGTAGCCAAAACAAGTCTCAGATCACGTGGTGATTTGTGTTTGCCTGTTGTCCAAAAACGTTTACGTCATAATTGTCGAGAAACCATGAAAAGGCCATGTTTTTTTAATTTGCTGGAAAAATACTTGTAAACTTGTGACGTGTCCAGTCCAGATTATTTCTCCAATGAATTATACGCATACGCAACAGTTTTCTGCTGAGCCCAAGCCCAACCCAACGGGTTCACCCCACATTTTTTAACCTTTTTTCACATTATTCCTTTACCCACTTTGTTCATCTTCTTTCAATTTCATTTTTTACGCTGGTGATTTGAAGAAAAATATTTTGCAAGTCATTAATGAATTCGTGAAATTTCGAAATTCAGTTTTGTTCTGAAGTAAAACACGGTATTTGTGCCTTGTTTCTGTCGACTGAAATGTGAAGTTGTTTTGTGTGAACCTTCAAATGACGGAGAAACGCATTTTGATTTTGTGAATAGCCAATTATTAAAAAAAAACCGCTTTGTCCCCGGTCAGACCGTGTGTGCGCTAACTTTTTTTGTAAGCACTACAATGCCTATACTTTTCTAAAAAGGTGTTGTTGTAAAACCAGTTTTACAAATAACAACCCACTCGATAAACTCTATTTTATTCTCGTTGATTTTCACTGTTGTGATTTAAAGAACCGGTTTTCAGACGAAAATTTTATTTTCAGTCCACCGGCTTTTCCATCCTTGATGTTGAGGCTTATTGAGTGAAACACTTGGTGTGTGCGTCTGTCAGGTGTCGTCCAAGTGTTTTGCGCCAATCTGGCACATCTTTGCGACAGTTTTCGAAAGTAATCGGTGGTGCTGTGTTTTGGAAAACACCTCTTTAAAAAACCGCTTTTTGTCATCACGTGCTAGCGTCGTACAAGCAGTAAGCGCATCTTTTTGCAAACTGGTTCTGTGATGTCGCTGGTGTCTTCACTGTTTTGCGTTTATCACGTGTTTGTTTGCATGGTTTTGACGCACACACAGCATCATACACACTTTCAGGAGAACACGTTCTGTGTATTTTTATCAGTTGATCGGTTTCAATGTTTTGAACAAACCGGTTTTTGGTGGAAACCGACTTTTTTGTGAGACTTTGTGAAGCACTGTGTTTTCTGCCGTTTCGTTTCTCTGAAACACCCACTCAATAGACGTTTCGTTTTCAATTTTCCTTCGTTTTTGTAGTGTCAACTGCCCCGTAACGTTTTTATATGACAATTTGTTTTGAAAAAGTGTGCTCGTCTGACAGACAACCTTGAGCTGCACTGTATCCTGTTACCAACCTGTTACCTTTTTGAAGAACTTCCTGAAAGCGACAATTTGGTATATTTGAATTTGACAATAATCGAAAAAGAGGATCGTTTCTAAAGAAGCAACACTTCCAATTTTTTTTCAAACTGTTTGAAACCTTAAAACTATTCGTTGTTCAATTGCTGTCATTTCAGTTCTTTCAATTCAAATTGCAAGAAAGTTCCACGGAAAAACAAAGTAATATGCAATAGAATGTTGCGGCTAGTTTACCGAAATTATGACAACTGGTTTCACATATTGAAACTAAACATATTGTGTTCTGACTAATTGTCTGCCAATTCTGTACCTGCATATGGAAACTGGACCGGTTTTTTGTTCTTATTTTTACGCCACGCACGGCATTTGGTGGCGAGTCTGAAAAAAATATAAACTTGATTCCATGTATACGTGTGCACACATGTACAATACGTGCGAATTGTCTAAATTACCTTTATGTTTACGTACGTTTTTACTTTTTTAAAACTTGAACACAAACTAGACATGCGAGCAACGTGTTGCCAAAGTGGCTGTTTTTTGTGAAACTGGTAAATGCGTGTCGTTGGTTAGTTCACGGAGAAAACTTGACTCATTTACGCGGCTGCATATGATCTTTTATTTTGGTCCCGAGACTCAATATGCGCGCAGACATGCAAACAGTTTCATGCATGACGCGGGAACTCAAAATTTGCAGTGATCCGAGTCCCCTAAATAGAGCCGAGTCACTTAAGATGCCGCATAAAGATTGAAACTAGTTTTCTTTTTACTTCTGAAGGAGTTCATTATGCTGTAACACGCGGGCACACAATAAGTGGCCACTTTAGCAGTTGTTTTCGTGGCTGTTTTAGATGCCTCTCGCTTTTTTCAGTGCGGTGTAGCTGTTGCACCCGAACCTTCTGTTTCGAACGTTCCCACGTTCTCTACATATCCTGCTGTTTCAACTGACTACGCGATTGGGGGGGGGGGGGCACCGGGGGTCTCTAATTGAGCGCGATTTTCGACAAACTTCAAAGTTGTAACCCCAAATCGCAATCAGAGAGAGAGAGAGAGTGGGTCACCGGTACACACGTTGAAATTAACAGCACGAAAGAAAACGCGCTCGTGCGCGTTGTTGATCAGATTAAGCGTATGGTTTTGGCCTGACCGTGTTTGTGCCAATTGAATAATTCATACTTATTGAAAAAAACTTGCGCGAATCCGGACACGCGAACACACCCGAGCGCACTATCGATCTCGCTCATTTTTTGAGTTCTCCTACGATTATTGCCGAACACACACACACACGCGCGCGCACCTGTCACTGAAACAGGTACAGAGCATTATGCACGCATTTGTTGTTCTCTCTGCACGCACGCGCTGTTGTGATTTTGTCACGGCACAACTTGTTTATCGATGAAGATGACACCGTACGCGACGAAGTATATTTCATATGAAACATTATCTTTGCGTTACCCGTACATGTACGCATATATGCCCGCCCTAATAATGTCGACGAGCAACGAATCGAACGCAATAAATGGCGGTGAAACCAGCAAAAAACACACACGCAGACGCACGCGCACGCAAACGAGGACGACCGCAGTAGCCGTAGTATGGCGAGAACAATGTGCCACGAGTGAAACTGTGCCACGCGATTCGAAGAACAACACACACACTCGCGCGCGCTGCCGAGTAATCGCCACAAATCACATTATTTTTCTCTCTCCGGTGATTACGCCGAGAGTTTGACGTGCGGTACATTGTACTTGGCACCACAATGACACATTACTACATCGCGCACTTTTTTTGCCTGTCGTCGCGTCAACATTGATCTCTTTCTCTCTCAGGCACTCCATCGAGAATGGGCGCAAATCCGCGCGCGCAGTGTTGCGAAATCCACTGGGCGAACATGCGCGCGCACAAAACAAAACAAAAAAAAACGCGCGCCGCAGTCAATTTTCCATTTCGATTGCGTGCGCATGCGCGTGGCACACTTGCACCCATTCATTACATTGCGCGCCAACATGGTCGCACGCAGGTGACATTGCGACGATCATCGGTGGCAAAAGGGAGATGCGCTCGAGGATATATGGATTGCGCAAAAAAACAGTGTGTGCGTGCCCGACAACAATGACAGAGTGATGCACCAGTGATCTTTGGTTGTTTTGTCGCTGTGTGTGTGCGCGCGCGCGCGTCCGCGAAAATATGTGTGCAATGATGCTGTTCTTTGGTGAATGGAGAGCAATAACAACAATAGTAATAGTTTAGCAACGAGGTGACACCGGTTGGTACGTGTATGTGTGATCGCTGGGTTGTTGTTGATGTTGCACAAGAGTATGTGGAGATGCGCGCATTATTGCGCGACGTGCGTGCGCGAGCGAGCGCTTCGTTGCGAAGACAAAACCGGTTTGGACGCGCCGGGGCCGCGCCGCCACCATACCGCTGAGTGTGGTCGCAACAACAACAACAACAACAACAACAACAATGCACGCACGCGCACATGTGCACATCAGGACAAGATTCACTGTGTGCGTGCATATGCTGAATGTGTGTGTGTGTGATGGAGAGATGAGGTGGCCAGATAGTGCGTGTGTGTGTTGGTGTTGTGCAGACTGGTACGAGGCGCTGCAACGTATGTTGATTGTGTGTGTGGTGTGTTTGCTTGGCACCACCATGCACGATGGCCTTGCTGCTGCGTGCATCTGCGCGCTAACCCAGTTCAATCGTGAAACTGCCCCCGCCGACCAAGCCCAAACCGAACAGCGCGCCCGCCACTGTCGATTCGCGCACGCCAGCGCACGACGAACGAACGCGACTTTTTTGCCAGAATCTCTAT